>OAMR01000331.1:663657-676221 GCA_900205405.1 Echinochloa crus-galli | reverse complement strand
AAGGACACCATGCATTGATTTCCCATCTCAATTTTGCATCCAGCAGTGGACGGTGGCCGGAATTTTGCATCCAGCAGTGGACGGCGCCAGCGAGCCGGCCACCGTGGCGGCTTGGTGCTCAGCAACGGCGGACTTGGCCAGGCTGATAAGCTCCATGTCTGCTGTCATGGTCTGCTCAGGCGTGTGGCCAGCGCTATCTACGTGGCCGCATGCTCGCATCGGAAGGTCGGCGGCGGCGGCAATGGGCCGTCCATGGCCGAGGGTGGGCGGGGTTGGTTCGGGGCGGGTGAAATCTTCCTGTGGGTAGGGTAGGGTCGGGTGCTAGCAGACTCGAAGTGGGTCGGAGCGGGTCGGGGCTTAGGAGTCTGTTGTTATGGGGGTGGGTTGGAAACGGGGAGGGTCTCGACCCATTAGCAGGCTTAACTTGTTGTGTCTTTTGTCCGAATACTCTAGGGTTTCTTTACAAAATGTCCATTTGTAAAAATTTCTCTATACTTTTGTGTTGCTAGGAAAATGATGATCTTTTAAAAGGACCTAAGGACTGAAGAATCTAGTGGTCATAGCCGCAGAAAGGGGCGTGACTGAATTTGCACTAGCAAACCTAAATCAAGTGTCGACTCCAACAATAGTTATATAGTTTGTATACGGTAGCCATTATTGTAGGGTTCCAAGGGTTTATGATATTTAATAGTCAAGAGGATGAATCTAGTCCTTTGGGTTAGTTATACACATATTTCATATTTGAAATACTTTAAAAATAGATGCAAAATTATTACTCTCACACTTAAATAGGTGTGAAACATAAGAAGGGGGTTGCCCACATAACAATACACTATTGAAGATGTAACATCCCGTAATTTCGTAGGAAATTGTTGAATGCAAAAATCCAGAATTTCAAAATTTTTGGTGAATTGTTGTGCATGCAAACAAACATATAAGGTTGTCTTCTATTTTGCCCCCTGAACTCTCCTAGCCCATATCCCTTTCGGCCCAATTCCAGCCCGCGAATCCTTTCTCCTTTTTCTTTTCCTCTGACTGCTGACGGCCCGGACCCACCTGCCATTGACTCTATTAGGCTGACCAGTGGGCCCATCTGACCCCGCTGACCCCGCTGACCATTGACCGTTGACTGGTCAATGTTGACCAAGTCAACGCCGACGTCATCCGGGCCCACGATGACGTCAGCAAAGCCGGCCCCACTGATGACGTCATGCTGACTGTTGGCACTCCTTACGGCCTACAGATAAATCCGCAAGCGGACGGATACCGATGTAGCTTTCACCTGGGAGTATTCCAGGTATCGATTTCCACGGAGAACGAGAAGTGGTCTGAATCTAAACTAAACTGTCCTAGGTAGATGGAGTGGATGCAATGGATGGATGAGGTGGGTGACGACAACACGGAAAGAAGAGAAAGGATAGGAGGGTGGAGAGGGTACAGGTCTGATAAGAGTATTCTACTGACTACTGAGCAGTTCAGAGGATACGAATGAATACTTGCTTCGAGACTACATAGCCTCTGACACAAAGAAAGGGATGAGAAGGGGTGCCAGTTACCCTGAACCTTGGGTCCTAAGACACCGGAACTAACATGATGGACTACGAAGACCGTAAGGGCTGTCACCACCTTATGTCTACCACCTCCGTTGCGACGGGAGGATTCTAAGCTAGTCTCAAGTACAGGCACCACGCCTAAACTAGTTGACTAATACTTATCTACTGCAGACAGATAAGCAACCAAGCTAAGCAGCTAGCATACAATTATACTATACTACTAAGCATTGAACGAAGAACGATGCAAGTAAAGAATGTAAGAACTGGATGCTCAATTAATCAGAGAGAGATACAAGAGTTACCAGACATGCACCAGATGTTACTCAAAGTGAAGTTGCATCCGTAGAGGTACAGCTAGAAGAGGGGCCGGCACTCCGGCTCCTCTCCCGGACGCTCATCTCTCCTCTCTCCCTATTCTACTGATACAAGTGGCGGAACTTCGCAACGCTCACTTCTCTCTTGTGTTGTGTGTTTAATCAAGTGACTGACCCCTCTATTTATAACATGGACATGTCGGTTTGGAGAGGAGTAGCAGCCACGGCAATTGGGAGGCGGTGCCTGGCCGTTCGGGCGAAGATCCCGGTTCGGCCGAACCGGTGGATCCACCGACCTTGCATCCAAGGGCCAGGAGCACGCCCTGGAGGCGGTTTCCCCCTTCGGCTGAACGGGCCTGTTCGCCCGAAGTGGGCCCGGTCCTCCTCTGCACCGCCTTGAGCCTGAGCACTTGCTGGGCCAGCTCCTGGGGGCGGTTGGCAGGTTGGTTCGTGCGCTGGACTGGATTGGAGGGCCTCCGGTGGACTTCGGGTCTTCGTCGGGTTGGATACGGGTCGCCGGGTGATGTGTCGGAGGCGCTAATGTTGACGGCTTCCAGCGGCTCGCACGGCTAAGGGGGGTAACCGGCCGAAACGCGTCGTTCGCCCGAATCGGTCATTTCATATCCCTATAGCCTGTATTGCTCCATTTTATACCTGCACATGGGACAATCACCAAAACTCGTGGAAATAGTCAGTAGTGAGCCCTATAGCTATGGTGTGTCTCCGTTGTGTTTGTTTTATACTCGATTGGAGGTCGGAAATCGGTCAGTAACGACCGCCAACAAGCTCCCCCAGACTTAGATCTTTGCTCGTCCCGAGTAAAGAAATTGAAATGAGAGCAAGACTAAGATAGGGTTCTTTTATAACCATGAATACTTGCATATTGAATATTCCAAACCTTTCTCATACCTGTGAATTTGTAGTGACTACTTCCCGGATCTTGGGCGGTTGATGAATGGAACGTCTCTTACAACAAGGTCTTCTTGTTCATCCTACATTCGGGGTTTTCTGATTTTTCACAAATAAACAGCTCGTCTCCCTTCATCCCTGACACTCAGTTCTTTGGAGCTCTCTCCTTTCACTCACTCTCTTTTGTATTTTTCTTTGTCTCTCAGGTGGTGACCTTGTCATGTCAAGTATTTCGGTCAAGTCAAAGATTAGCTCCTGGAGCTTCTCATCACTGCCCTCGGTCATGTTGCAAGTTAATGATGGAGAGTTCATGTTGGTCCTCAGCCTTTTTGACCCCTCTTTCTTTTTCTTTTCTCTTCCCTTTTTGGGAATTTTCTTTCTTGGACTTTCATGAGTCCTTTATTTCTTTCTGCTTTCATTTTTTTCAGGGTATCATCTAGGCATGAGGACTTCCACTACACTCTGATGATAGATTTGCTTGCAACAGACCTCAGGCAATGTGATCTATTCCAAGAACACAACTTTCAACAAGACTTCATACAGGATATGACAGGTTTGGTCATGGGATATTTTGGTCATGGGAGGTTTGGAATCACGGTGGTTTTCAAGGTTTATGAGGTTTTTTGCCCGGAAGGACTTGGAGATGATGGATTTGGGCCGAGATTCTAGGACATGGTTTAGAGTTCTATGAACTCGACAACATCCAAGTCGTCGAGTGGAGGAGGCTCGGGTTCTAAGAATACTTTCAACCGTTGTCCGTTAACCTTGAAGGTATTTTCGTCCTCGCCTTGCAACGTGACGGCCCCATGAGATGCAGCGTTGATCACTGTGAATGGGCCATCCCACTTGCTTCTTAGCTTCCAGTGCCCGAAAAGTTTGACATGGGAGTTAAAAACAAGGACTTTGTCTCCCGGCTTGAACGTTTTGACCTTGATCCTTTTATCATGCCATCTCTTGGTCCGTTCCTTATACAGCCGGGAGCTGTGGTAAGCTCGCTCTCTCATTTCATCTAGTTCGGCCAGTTGGATCTTCCGTTTCAGACCGGCAGCCGGAAGGTTCATACCCACTTCCTAATGGCCCAGTGAGCTTTGAACTCCATTTCTACTGGTAAGTGGCAGGTCTTGCCATAGACTAGCTGATATGGGGTTATGCCTATGGGCGTCTTATAGGCCGTACGATTTGCCCAGAGTGCATCCGGGAGTTTATCCTTCCAATGCCTACCCATCTCATTTACGGTCTTCTACAGGATATTTTTAATTTGTTTGTTTGATGTTTCTGCTTGGCCGCTAGTCTGAGGGTGGTAGGGTGTAGCAACATTATGCTGCACCCCCAGACTTGAAAGATACTTACGGAAGGCTGTATCGATGAAATGAGATCCGCCATCACTAATGACTATCCTAGGAACACCTAAGCGTGGAAAGATGTATTCATGAAACATTCGTTTCGCGTTCCTAGAGTCGGCGGCTGCACAAGGCAGAGCTTCCACCCACTTAGAGACGTAATCTACCGTCACTAGGATGAACTGGCAACCCTCGGAAATTGGGAAGGGACCCATGAAGTCAACTCCCCAAACATCGAAAATTTCTACTTGGAGGTTGCTAGTTAGTGGCATCGCGTCTCTAGTGGTTAATGTTTCCGTGTTTCTGGCAGTGTGGGCACCGCATGACGAATGCTCTTGCATCTTCGTACATGCTGGGCCAATAAAATCTGCTTTGCCAGACTTTAGCATTGGTCCAGAATGCACCGTAGTGTCCTCCGTACGGGGCAGCATGGCACCTTTCTAGGATTTGATACGCCTCATGTGCAGGGATGCACCTTCTGAGGAGTCAGTCACTACATATCCGGAAAAGGTACGGGTCGTCTCAGAGATGGAGTCGGCTCTCATGAGCTAATCTCTTCTTATTTTCTCCAGGAGGGACATACCCCGTGACCATGAAATTTAATATGTTGGCGTACCACGGATCGCCAGTGGTGACCTTAAGAAGCATGTCATCCCGCAAGTAATCGTCAATCGGGAGATCAGACGGTACATCCATTCGGGACAAATGGTCAGCCACTAAGTTCTCTACTCCTTTCTTGTCTCTTATTTCGATGTCGAACTCTTGGAGTAGCAGAACCCAGCGGATGAGTCTCGGTTTTGCATCCTTTTTGGTCAAAAGGTACTTCAGAGCAGCGTGATCTGAATAGACTATGACCTTTGCCCCAACTAGGTAGGACCGGAATTTGTCTATAGAAAATACGATCGCTAAGAGCTCCTTTTCCGTGGTCGCGTAGTTGAGCTGAGGGCCGGTGAGCGTTTTGCTAGCATATGAGATAGCATAGTGCTTCCTGTCCTTTGTTTGGCCCAGCACAGCTCCTACGGCATAGTCGCTCGCATCACACATGATTTCGAATGGGATGCTCCAGTCGGGAGGCTGGATGATGGGAGCGGAAATGAGTGCCTTTTTGAGGGTGTGAAAAGCGGCATAACACTCCTCATTGAAAACGAAAGGGGTGTCTTTGGCTAAAAGATTGTTCAAGGGCCGAGATATCTGGGAGAAGTTCTTGATGAAGCGCCTATAGAATCCGGCATGACCAAGGAAGCTTCGGATTCCATTAACATTTGTAGGAGGTGGAAGTTGCTCAATCACTTCTATTTTTGCTCTGTCTACCTTGATTCCGCGTTCGAACACCCGTTGTCCTAAGACAATACCCTCTCGCACCATAAAATGGCACTTTTCCCAGTTCAAAACGAGGTGCTTCTCTCTACACCTCTGGAGGACCTTGTCCAGATTTTTCAGACACTCGGTGAAGGTCCTTCCATAAACTGAGAAATCGTCCATGAACACTTCCATAATCTCCTCGATCATGTCAGAGAAGATGGACATCATGCAACGTTGGAAAGAGGTAGGTGCGTTACACAACCCAAAAGACATCCGCCGATAGGCGTACGTCCCATAGGGGCATGTGAACGTGGTTTTACTATGGTCTTCAGGATGGATTGGGATTTGATGATATCAAGAGTAACCATCGAGGAAACAGAAGAAGGAGTGTTTGGCTAGCCGTTCAAGCATCTCGTCTATGAATGGAAGAGGGAAATGATCTTTCTTGGTGGCTTTGTTGAGTTTACGATAGTCTATGCACATACGCCACCCGGTAACAGTGCGCTGAGGAATGAGCTCATTTTTGTCATTGCGCACTACCGTCATTCCTCCCTTCTTTGGAACGACTTGGACGGGGCTAATCCACTCGCTATGTGGAACTGGGTAGATGATCCCAGCGTGAAGGAGTTTGAGAACTTCCTTTTTCACAACCTCTCTCATGGCATTATTCAGCCGTCTTTGAGGCTCCCGAGTTGGCATTGCTTCAGAATCGATCGGGATGTGGTGGGTACAGAGATTCGGGCTAAACCCTTTCAGGTCTTGGAGAGAATATCCTAAGACCGATCGATTCTTCTCCAGAACAGTGATGAGTTGTTGGGTTTCTAATTCGGAGAGCTTATCACTGATGATTACTGGAGTCTGCTTGTTTCCAAAGAGGAAAGCGTACCTAAGTCTAGGTGGAAGTGGTTTGAGCTCGATTAGGGATGGTTTTGGAGTTTCACTTGTGTCGAGCTCAATCGGAGGATGTGTTTCCTCTTCTTCCGAGAAAAACGGGAGATCTTCTTCTGGAATAGGCTGCTCTAGGTCTAGCAAATGAGCCGATCTAACTTCCTCTAGTGGGTCAGGATCGGGGTCTGGCTCTAATGGGGTGTTCAAGGATTGGGAATAGGAGACAGGAATAAGTTTGTTGCCGATCCTGAGTTCTACTAGCTGATTCATTGGTGCTTTCTCCAAGATCTTCTGGATTGGTCTACCTATGAATATGGAATGTGTGGTGTCGCTGGGTAGATCGAAGATATGGAAATCCATGAAGAGCTCGGGGTTGTTAATCTTGACGGGTGTGACCCGCAAGATTCCCAAACAATCCAGGATTCTTCCTGAAGTGAATTGTAGTCGTTTTTTAGAGAATGACCACGGTACACTAGGGAGTTGGTTGTGCACCAATGAGCTAGAAATTATGTTGATTCCGAGGCTCAGGTCGTACCCGATTTCCTTGTCTTTGCCCAGGACCTCACAGTATATTCTTTGAATTTTTCTGGGCATCTTGACGACCTCTGTTGAGGCTTCGGCCTCTTCTAGCCACTCCCGACTCATGATAGCAGAGAGACGTCCAAGGTATTCTCTCTGGTATTCGAGTTCTTCCTTGTCGGGGGCTTGGTCTATGGGCTCTACATGACGTTCTCGAGGTGTTAACACCAAAAATTGGCACCTGAGAGAGGCTGACAAGTGGGCCATATTTGATGGAAAGATCCTATTCGGCAGGAAGGTCTCCTTCGAAGCATTCGGTAAAAGATGCTCTGCGGTCGGGAGTCCATCATCGAATCGGCAAGGGAGCTACTCTATGGAAAGCATTCGGGAACGCGTGATGACGTGGATTCAATATAAGGAAGAAGCCGATTTGATAAAGAATATGAGATGAATACGGCGCTTCGACGTATATCTTTGGAAATAAACGTTTTGTAATCGTAGTCGACTAGGAATAGTATCAAAACCAGGGTATAAATATAATCTGATAAGTCTATCAATATCGACAAAGCTTGTTCCTTCTTCATGGAACCCGAATCGGCTATCTAGCCGTATTCGGCAGTCCCTCCAGCCTTGCGCCACCTTTTCGAGTCCTTTAGTCGTGTCGTCGAATCTTCGAGAGGAATCATCGATCCGTCGACCTCCGTAAGTATCGACAACCTTGTATCATGCTTAGTATCATGCGGTGGATTTAAGCTTGGTTCAAGAAGGCTTCTTTGTTAAATCATGAGTCATGCGGTAGGCTAAGGTTTAGCTTGAAGCAAGTTATCGGCTCTATTAGATTGTGGCAAAGATCTAATAGATTCATTAAGTTACCTTGTGTTATTTGGGTTTTACTTTATGTTTAATTCATATAACACCCTTTTTGCCCAGTCTAGATTGGTTAGGTTCGGTTTTGATTCATCGCAAGACATGACCACGTTACCTTACATAGCCGAATTCAAACCAATCTAGATTGCCACGTGTCGCGGGTTCAAACTTGTTGATTTTGTATGGATCTTGACAGAGCCGGGTATCATGCATACATCCTAAAAACTTTGCTAGGAGAAGAATTCACTGCTGCTATAAACGGAAGATATTTGAAGAAATATTATCCCAGTATTGAAATTGATCGTTGATTAGTATGCTAGTCATCAGCATGGAGTCAAATAGCCGGCATTCGGGAAAGAGCCGCCTTCAGAACAAAAAATTTCCAAAAGGGAAAATGGCCAATACTAGAGTGTATTGCCCTTAGTGCACACAAATTACATCACAAATAGCAGTAAAATATCGCAGAGGGATCACAAAAGATAAGCTTTATTGCCGAAATTCAATAATCCCTGGTACAAGCTAATGAGACAACTTGTTCAAGACAGACTGGGGATGAACTGAATCGGCAATCAAGGTATTCAAAATCATCAATGCTTCCGCAAAAGTCCAAACGTGACGGAAAGAATTTCGATTGTTGCGGAAGCTACTTTTAACATTCAACCATCCCTAGTACAAACTACTCAAATAGCCTGTTCAAGACAGAATGGGGATGGATTGAAGCGGCGACGGCAGCGCCATGGCCCTCGAGGCGCTCGATGGAGGTGTCGACGTCGTCGATGTCCTCTGGATTGCCGTCGGCGAAGCCGGCCGGGAGTTCGGAGTAGTCGCGGCCGGTATGCGTCGACATGGCGACGAGGCCCACAGCAGCACCCAGGCGAACTCCATGGAGGGCCACCTCGTCGACGCGGCCTATCACTGCACCAAGGCGAGCCTCGGGTGTGTCCCCTTGGGCGTTCACCTTGTCCGCCAGTTCCTCCACCAGTGCCTTCAGCCGATTGAGCTCGGCGTCACGATCTGCGAGATTACAAAGGGATAACAGATTAATATCATTTGGAGGACGAGATTGAAAGGTCATAAAACAATTGAATGGTGAATATGAGGTCCAAAAAAGTGGATTGGGTGCGTTCGTTTCGTTTCTGGACCGAATCGGTGCATCGTTTCGTTTCCGGCCCGAATCGGGCCATTAAATGCATACATAGCATTGTTTTTTGCACAGTAACGAAACTGACCAAAACGAACCTAAACATCACTATTGGGTCCAAAAAAGTGGATTGGGTGCGTTCGTTTCGTTTCTGGACCGAATCGGTGCATCGTTTCGTTTCCGGCCCGAATCGGGCCATTAAATGCATACATAGCATTGTTTTTTGCACAGTAACGAAACTGACCAAAACGAACCTAAACATCACTATTGGGTCCAAAAAAGTGGATTGGGTGCGTTCGTTTCGTTTCTGGACCGAATCGGTGCATCGTTTCGTTTCCGGCCCGAATCGGGCCATTAAATGCATACATAGCATTGTTTTTTGCACAGTAACGAAACTGACCAAAACGAACCTAAACATCACTATTGGGTCCAAAAAAGTGGATTGGGTGCGTTCGTTTCGTTTCTGGACCGAATCGGTGCATCGTTTCGTTTCCGGCCCGAATCGGGCCATTAAATGCATACATAGCATTGTTTTTTGCACAGTAACGAAACTGACCAAAACGAACCTAAACATCACTATTGGGTCCAAAAAAGTGGATTGGGTGCGTTCGTTTCGTTTCTGGACCGAATCGGTGCATCGTTTCGTTTCCGGCCCGAATCGGGCCATTAAATGCATACATAGCATTGTTTTTTGCACAGTAACGAAACTGACCAAAACGAACCTAAACATCACTATTGGGTCCAAAAAAGTGGATTGGGTGCGTTCGTTTCGTTTCTGGACCGAATCGGTGCATCGTTTCGTTTCCGGCCCGAATCGGGCCATTAAATGCATACATAGCATTGTTTTTTGCACAGTAACGAAACTGACCAAAACGAACCTAAACATCACTATTGGGTCCAAAAAAGTGGATTGGGTGCGTTCGTTTCGTTTCTGGACCGAATCGGTGCATCGTTTCGTTTCCGGCCCGAATCGGGCCATTAAATGCATACATAGCATTGTTTTTTGCACAGTAACGAAACTGACCAAAACGAACCTAAACATCACTATTGGGTCCAAAAAAGTGGATTGGGTGCGTTCGTTTCGTTTCTGGACCGAATCGGTGCATCGTTTCGTTTCCGGCCCGAATCGGGCCATTAAATGCATACATAGCATTGTTTTTTGCACAGTAACGAAACTGACCAAAACGAACCTAAACATCACTATTGGGTCCAAAAAAGTGGATTGGGTGCGTTCGTTTCGTTTCTGGACCGAATCGGTGCATCGTTTCGTTTCCGGCCCGAATCGGGCCATTAAATGCATACATAGCATTGTTTTTTGCACAGTAACGAAACTGACCAAAACGAACCTAAACATCACTATTGGGTCCAAAAAAGTGGATTGGGTGCGTTCGTTTCGTTTCTGGACCGAATCGGTGCATCGTTTCGTTTCCGGCCCGAATCGGGCCATTAAATGCATACATAGCATTGTTTTTTGCACAGTAACGAAACTGACCAAAACGAACCTAAACATCACTATTGGGTCCAAAAAAGTGGATTGGGTGCGTTCGTTTCGTTTCTGGACCGAATCGGTGCATCGTTTCGTTTCCGGCCCGAATCGGGCCATTAAATGCATACATAGCATTGTTTTTTGCACAGTAACGAAACTGACCAAAACGAACCTAAACATCACTATTGGGTCCAAAAAAGTGGATTGGGTGCGTTCGTTTCGTTTCTGGACCGAATCGGTGCATCGTTTCGTTTCCGGCCCGAATCGGGCCATTAAATGCATACATAGCATTGTTTTTTGCACAGTAACGAAACTGACCAAAACGAACCTAAACATCACTATTGGGTCCAAAAAAGTGGATTGGGTGCGTTCGTTTCGTTTCTGGACCGAATCGGTGCATCGTTTCGTTTCCGGCCCGAATCGGGCCATTAAATGCATACATAGCATTGTTTTTTGCACAGTAACGAAACTGACCAAAACGAACCTAAACATCACTATTGGGTCCAAAAAAGTGGATTGGGTGCGTTCGTTTCGTTTCTGGACCGAATCGGTGCATCGTTTCGTTTCCGGCCCGAATCGGGCCATTAAATGCATACATAGCATTGTTTTTTGCACAGTAACGAAACTGACCAAAACGAACCTAAACATCACTATTGGGTCCAAAAAAGTGGATTGGGTGCGTTCGTTTCGTTTCTGGACCGAATCGGTGCATCGTTTCGTTTCCGGCCCGAATCGGGCCATTAAATGCATACATAGCATTGTTTTTTGCACAGTAACGAAACTGACCAAAACGAACCTAAACATCACTATTGGGTCCAAAAAAGTGGATTGGGTGCGTTCGTTTCGTTTCTGGACCGAATCGGTGCATCGTTTCGTTTCCGGCCCGAATCGGGCCATTAAATGCATACATAGCATTGTTTTTTGCACAGTAACGAAACTGACCAAAACGAACCTAAACATCACTATTGGGTCCAAAAAAGTGGATTGGGTGCGTTCGTTTCGTTTCTGGACCGAATCGGTGCATCGTTTCGTTTCCGGCCCGAATCGGGCCATTAAATGCATACATAGCATTGTTTTTTGCACAGTAACGAAACTGACCAAAACGAACCTAAACATCACTATTGGGTCCAAAAAAGTGGATTGGGTGCGTTCGTTTCGTTTCTGGACCGAATCGGTGCATCGTTTCGTTTCCGGCCCGAATCGGGCCATTAAATGCATACATAGCATTGTTTTTTGCACAGTAACGAAACTGACCAAAACGAACCTAAACATCACTATTGGGTCCAAAAAAGTGGATTGGGTGCGTTCGTTTCGTTTCTGGACCGAATCGGTGCATCGTTTCGTTTCCGGCCCGAATCGGGCCATTAAATGCATACATAGCATTGTTTTTTGCACAGTAACGAAACTGACCAAAACGAACCTAAACATCACTATTGGGTCCAAAAAAGTGGATTGGGTGCGTTCGTTTCGTTTCTGGACCGAATCGGTGCATCGTTTCGTTTCCGGCCCGAATCGGGCCATTAAATGCATACATAGCATTGTTTTTTGCACAGTAACGAAACTGACCAAAACGAACCTAAACATCACTATTGGGTCCAAAAAAGTGGATTGGGTGCGTTCGTTTCGTTTCTGGACCGAATCGGTGCATCGTTTCGTTTCCGGCCCGAATCGGGCCATTAAATGCATACATAGCATTGTTTTTTGCACAGTAACGAAACTGACCAAAACGAACCTAAACATCACTATTGGGTCCAAAAAAGTGGATTGGGTGCGTTCGTTTCGTTTCTGGCCCGAATCGGTGCATCGTTTCGTTTCCGGCCCGAATCGGGCCATTAAATGCATACATAGCATTGTTTTTTGCACAGTAACGAAACTGACCAAAACGAACCTAAACATCACTATTGGGTCCAAAAAAGTGGATTGGTGCGTTCGTTAAGTTTTTGGCTCGAATCGGTGTATCGTTTCGTTTCCGGCCCGAATCGGAGCATAAATGCATACATAGCATTGTTTTTTGCACTATAACGAAACTGACCAAAACGAACAAAAACATCACTATTGGCACCAAAAAAGTGGATTGGGTGCGTTTATTTCATTTCTGGACCAAATCGGTCATCGTTTGGTTTCCGACCCGAATCGGGGCATTAAATACATACATATCACTGTTTTTTGCACAGTACCGAAACTGACCAAAACGAACCAAACCATCACTATTGGGTCCAAAAAAGTGGATTGGGTGCGTTCGTTT
>OAMR01000331.1:648306-662703 GCA_900205405.1 Echinochloa crus-galli | reverse complement strand
ATACAGGCATACACCAAAGAGTGCATCGGGTTACCGAGAAAATCAAGAAGTGTTTGCCACTGATGACTATGCTTTCGGGAATAATCTGGCAGAAGGTGATTGGAGAAAGGAAATTGCTGATTATTTGGAGAAATATTATCCTAGTATTGAAATTGATCGCTGATGATGAATCAAATGTCAAATAGCCGGCATTCGGGAAGAAGCCGCCTTCAGAGCAAAAATTCGAACAAAAAGGAAATGGCCAATACTAAATTGTATTGCCCTTAGTGCACACAAATTACATTACAAGAGCAACAAAATTATCACAAAAAGGATGCAAAAGATGAGTTTTATTGCCGAAATTCCATAAATCCCTAGTACAAACTACTGGAAGAGCCTGTTTAAGACAGATTGGGGATGGATGGAATCGGCAATGGCAGCGCCATGGCCATCAAGACGATCAATGGAAGCTTCAATGTCGTCGATGTCTTCTGGGTTGCCGTTGGCGAAACCGACCGGCATCCTGGAATAGTTAGTGCCGGTGCGGGTCGACATGGCAACTAAGCCCACAGCGGCACCCAGGCGAACTCCATGGAGGGCCACCTCGTCGACGCGGCCTGCCACCGCGCCAAGGCGAGCCTCGGGTGTGTCCCCTTGGGCGTTCACCTTGTTCGCCAGCTCCTCCACCAGCGCCTTTAGCCGATTGAGCTCGGCGTCACGAGCTGCGAAGATTACAAAGGGGCAACAGATTAATATCATTTGAGAACAAGATTGAAGTTGAGTAGATTACAAGATTCACCGTCGATGGCTTCAAGCAACTGCTTCCGCTCGTGTTGCCATTCAAGGTCAGCGATCCCAGCTTGCTTGGAGATGACCTCCAGCTCGTGGCAAGATTTGTCACGCTCCCTCCTGAACCGACGAGCATCACTATCTGAATAGCGAAGATCATCCGATTCAAGAGTTCGGTTGGACGAACTGGAGGAATCGGCAGCCGCAGCCGGAGCAGCCGCAGCCGGAGCAACAATGGGGTTCCACTGGATTAGCCTAGAAAAACAAGGGGAGTGGTTAGAAAAAAGGGCGAAAATCTTGAGAGAAGAGTAAAAAGAGGCAGACGATCATCACCTGCGGCGAGCGCCGGCGCGGCTTCCCTCAGGTTCATCGGCGGCCGGTCGCCTTCCGTTGGCCATTGGGGTTTTCTTGAGTTTACTGTGCTTGGGGAGAAGAAGAGCTCGAACTGGCAGAGACGAAGAAGGCAAAAGGTTTGGTGGAGGATTGCGGGCACTCGATATGTTTATTTATAGAGCCCACGAAGGAAATCGTGGCCAGAGATCGTGGCGCATATCCCAAAATTTCGGAAGGTGGAAAGCTCTCAAACTGAACGGTTTCCGCGTCGTTTGGGATTCATGCTGATGTCACATTCGGTTTAACCAAATTCGGCTGTATTGAGCTTTTCGGGACTGACACAGTAGAAGCCAGCATTGACGAATGAATTATTCACAGTGGAACAAAACAGAAGTAAAGATGACAAAGAGTACAGAGATAATCAAGCATTCGGCTATTGAGCTGTTTGTTACAGTTACACACCCAAGTATTTTGAGATTACATTTTTTGCATTTGATATCATGCTGCTAATGTTCTCTAATAGCTTCTTATCAGCTTCTTGGGTTTTCGCCAAAGCAGAGAGTTTGGCCTTGAGTTGCTTCTCTTCATTCAAGGCCGCTGAAGCTTTCTTTCGTATCTTCTCTGCCAACTCAGGAAGATCAGTTATCTGCCTCTCATCAGCTTCAATCTCAGCTGACAGATTTCTCAGCTCGGCCTCTAGTTCAGCTTTTCTGGCTTTTTTCAGTTAAAGTGCAGGTTGCAGGTTGGCTAGCATCTCTTTGTTGCTCTGAGCTTGAATATGCAGATCTCTCACAGATTGCTTGGCCGAAGCCCTTCTTTGTTCTAGAGCTGGTTGAGAAGATTGTTTCTTCAAAGCCTGTTTCACTGCAACGAAATGGCAGTCTAATTGAGAAACTGGCTCTAGAGAGGCCTTGATATCATCAGGGAGATCTTGATCAATGGATTCAAGTGCATCCCTTAGAAGATCAGCATCCTTGACTTGGTCTTGAATACCTTTTTGCAGCAAGGAGAGAATGTCTTTCAGTTTTGATTGGTTTTCTTCTGATAGAGGTTGACCAGAAGATGCTTCTTCTCCTTGTTCAGCAACCAAGTCATCCAAGGCAAATGAATAACTGGTTGATGAAACAAATTTTTTCTGAAAAAAGAAATTCTTGCTGAATTAGTGGCAAATTACTGGAGAATTGAGAGGAATAGATAGCTGTGTGTACCTCATTTCTTGTTTCCTGAATGGGAGAAGAAAATTTCTGAGGCTCAATAGGAGGGTCTTGAGTGCCATGCTGATTGGAATTTCTTGGTAAAGCTTCTGGCTGAGGAAGAACTGGTGAAGCCGGGGTTGAATCATGGTGAGAAGGAGGGCTCTCCAATATTTGATCCATTGAAGTTGTTGCTGCAGCTAAAAGGAAATAAATACCAATGAAAGGGGGACACCGGCACGGCTTCCCTCAGGTTCATCGGTGGCCGGTCGCCTTCCGTTGGCCATTGGGGTCCAGAGCGGATATTGGGCCTGCAATCTTATACTGGATCGCCTTGGCTAGAGGGGCAGGCACTATGTCCTACAAAATGATAAAATAATTAGAGGGAGAAATATTATTAAAACAAGATGAAGAATGAGCATATTACCTCTGAATTTGGTTGATTGTCAGGCATCAATTCAAGACAGAAGGGATGAATTGGCATGTTGAAGATGTGGTCATGAAGTTCTTGCCACCAGAGAATGAAAGAAGGATGGGCAGATGTTATTGGCACAAAAGGGTCAGGTGCATAGATGGTGGTACAACATTTGTAATCAAAAACCCTTCTTGTTTCTGTGGAATCCTTGATAATTTCCCTGGGCTTGAGGAATTCATGAAGAAATAGTCTTGGGGGCACTTGGCCACAGCCTAACTGCCTAGCCATCATGTTCGGCTGATAATACTCAAAGGTACTCTGGACCAGCCTCCCTCCACAAAATTCGGCTGGCAAAATGCAGGGCCGGATGAAAGAATTGAAGATAGCTGTGGACTGGGCATCCCCACATCCAGTGTCGAAATTGAACTCACAAGGAAGGGTGAGGTTGTCATTATTAAAGTAAGGGAACCAGCGAGGGTCAGCAAAGCCTTTGGAGAAAAGCTCAAAGAGTTCACTAATACTCTTATCCACAGATACAATAGAGGCAGCTTCTCCATGAGTTTGACAACCTTTGGTGCTTTGAGTTTCCCCTTCCTTGTAGTTGACTGAAGGAAAGTACCGATTGTTGATATCAATTGAAACAATCTGGTGCATATACAATTGCAGCCACATCTGGATGAACCACCAAGGACCATTGACACAAGGGATTTTCTTGTTGGTATGCATCAATCGAGTGGTTTGATGAAGCATATGATAAACACTCCCCAGCAGGTACTTCCCAAGAGGGATGAGTGTACCAGCAGCCAAGTCTTCAGCCATCACAATATGATTCAGAGTTGGCTCATTGGCTTTGCCGCAAAAGATGAATCTGCATAGCCACATATTCAGAAAGGCCCGGTATTCAACATCAGACAGAGGGCCGTCAGACATATAATTCTGGATATATTTCTTATATCCAACTCCTGTCTTCACTCATGTCTGCTTGGAGGAGCCTTTATACTTATATCGGTGCATAGCCTCTGTAATATTCAGGCCGGTCATCAAGTAGACATCGGCCAAGGTGGGAGACATTGGTCCATGACCAAAAAGGAGGGCATTTGCACCATTGGACCAAAAATGGCAGGCTGCAATCAGAAGATTCTCATTCCTAGGAGTTTCAGCTAGAGACAATTCCAAGCCATGAGAAATGCGAAGATTGTCCCAAGTCTTCGCTAAGGGGCTTTTATCATTGAAAACCCTCCTGTACCAGTCTCTCCAGCCGGCAATTGGGGGCAGAGGCCAGTTCTTGAAGGCGTCTTGCCATTCATGAGGCTTTGCCAGAGAAGTCTTGAAGGGGATTCTTTGGGATTCGGCCACAACAAATCAGAAGGATCTGTAATTCCTACGGGCCCAAGGAAGTAAGATGTGGCTTTGTCCTCGATTGGAATCAAGAGTTCGGCAGCTAAGGCCCGTCAAGAACCAAAAGAGGCGAGAAGAAAATTTAAAAAGGGGGATTCAAAAGAAAAAGAAAAAAGCGAAAGTAAAGAAATGCCGAATGAGCTTAAGGGGAGTGAAATTTACTCGGAGGGCTTGATCTTGATCCGCCATTTGAAGGTCGAAGCTTGCAGAGATCGATGAACTAGGGTTTGGATATGGACGAAGCTTCGAAGATTTAAGAGAGGGAAAAACGGGGATTGAGCTGAGATGACCTAGAAACGCTAAGTATTTATGGTCAATTCCGAAATAAAAGTATCTTTTATCCCGAAATTGAGGGGGCATGTGTTAACACCAAAAATTGGCACCTGAGAGAGGCTGACAAGTGGGCCATATTTGATAGAAAGATCCTATTCGGCAGGAAGGTCTCCTTCGAAGCATTTGGTAAAAGATGCTCTGCGGTCGGGAGTCCATCATCGAATCGGCAAGGGAGCTACTCTATGGAAAGCATTCGGGAACGCGTGATGACGTGGATTCAATATAAGGAAGAAGCCGATTTGATAAAGAATATGAGATGAATACGGCGCTTCGACGTATATCTTTGGAAATAAACGTTTTGTAATCGTAGTCGACTAGGAATAGTATCAAAACCAGGGTATAAATATAAACCCGTGGTGATTGTAATAAGCATCGAACAATCATACAACAAACCGGCCTTGCGCCACCTTTTCGAGTCCTTTAGTCGTGTCGTCGAAATCTTCGAGAGGAACCATCGATCCGTCGACCTCCGTAAGTATCGACAACCTTGTATCATGCTTAGTATCATGCGGTGGATTTAATCTTGGTTCAAGAAGACTTCTTTGTTAAATCATGAGTCATGCGGTAGGCTAAGGTTTAGCTTGAAGCAAGTTATCGGCTCTATTAGATTGTGGCAAAGATCTAATAGATTCATTAAGTTACCTTGTGTTATTTGGGTTGTAAGTTATGTTTAATTCATATAACACTCTTTTTGCCCAATCTAAATTGGTTAGGTTCAGTTTTGATTCATTGCAAGACATGACCACGTTACCTTACATAGCCGAATTCAAACCAATCTAGATTGCCACGTGTTGCGGGTTCAAACTCGTTGATTTTGTGTGGATCTTGACAGAGCCGGGTATCATGCGGTAGATGCAGGTTTTTGGGTCGTTTTAGAACTAATCATCCGGTGGATTAGAGCTCGAAATCGATCTGATAGGTCTATCAACATCGACGAAGCTTGTTCCTTCTTCATGGAACCCGAATCGGCTATCTAGCCGTATTCGGCAGTCCCTCAATGAGTGAAAACATGTTCGTAACTTTGTTTTAAATAATGAATGCTTCTAGCCTTCCACGTTTAGAGTATATCATGCGGTGGATTGATCTATTCTTAGTTGGTGGTGTGATTTTAAACGCCTCCCTCCACAAAATTCAGCTGGCAGGGTACAGGGCCGAATGAATGAGTTGAAGATGGCTGTGGCTTGTGCATCTACACATCCAGTTTCAAAGCTAAACTCACAAGGAAGTGCTATGAATGCCTGTATTGCTGACAGATAGCTTGTTCATAGCTATATGCCGATCAAGATTAGCCTTGCAAGCCGTAGAGATGGAACTGTCCGGTATCATCCGGCATGTTCCAGGATTTATATCTAAACATTTTTTCTTCCTTTGTCAGTTTCAGGGAAAATTGACTGGCACGTTTCCGGATTCGAAAGCTCGAGCCACGTGTGAAGCCAGCTGATTCAGCTTGTTGTGTGCTTGGCGTGAACTGCAGGTTTTACGTCAACACGAGGAAAATCCGCTATACTCCCAATGTCTTCGAATAGATCATTGTCAAAATCATAGGGAGTGGTGTAGAGTGCGTTATAGTAGGCTGGGCTAGGATATGGTTGTGGTTCGAAATGAGCTTCGGGTTCTGATGGAAGGGAAGGGCCGATAGATTTGGTTTGGGGTTGTACTGGCTCTTCAGGTTTAGGCTGTTGCTCTTCTTCATCGGGGAGTTCGTCATAGATTCCAGTGTGGGGAGTGTTGTCTAGGATACGATCCAAGACTATCCTCGCTTCACTGGGAACCAGATGAAAGAACGACCCTCCTGAAGAAGAGTCCAGGAAAGTGGTGTCTACAGGACAAAGGCCAAGGCTGAAATGTTGGAGAATGATGGGCTCTGATAAGCCTCGGTCTGGTCCGGATGCCAAAATTTGCTGGAAACGAGCCCAAGCAGCTCCTAGCGGCTCTCCCTCTAATTGCTTAAAGTTGATGATTTCCGCTCGGAGGCTGGTTACCTTAGAGATTGGGAGGAAATGTAGGCAGAATTTTTCTCTGATAGTTTCCCAACTCCCTTCCATATTTCCGACAGTCAGAGAGTACCATTTCTTCGCTCCTCCCGTCAATGAGAACGGGAATAGCTTCCATTTGAGTGTCTCTTGTGTCATGCCCGCAATGGTCAGGCATGAACATAGTTGCTCAAACTCGCGCAAATGCGGGTATGGACTGTCAGTATTCATTCCTGAAAATGTTTGCTCATGAACCATAGCTATGAAGTCAGGACGTAGCTCATAGCTGGGTGTGTGGATGGGATGTGATGAAGGTGGAGGCTCCAAACGATCGCCCTTTGGAGCAGAATGTTGACGTAAGGTGATGGTGGAATCCATGTGGATGGTGGTGATGGGATACACGGACAACTTGGGTTCGGAATCAGAACAGCTACCGCTCCCCGGCAACGGCGCCAGAAAACTTGTTGGCACTCCTTACGGCCTACAGATAAATCCGCAAGCGGACGGATACCGATGTAGCTTTCACCTGGGAGTATTCCAGGGATCGATTTCCACGGAGAACGAGAAGTGGTCTGAATCTAAACTAAGCTGTCCTAGGTAGATGGAGTGGATGCAATGGATGGATGAGGTGGGTGACGACAACACGAAAAGAAGAGAAAGGATAGGAGGGTGGAGAGGATACAGGTCTGGTAAGAGTATTCTACTGACTACCGAGCAGTTCAGAGGATACGAACAAATACTTGCTTCGGGACTACATAGCCTCTGACACACAGAAAGGGATGAGAAGGGGTGCTAGTTGCCCTGAACCTTGGGTCCTAAGACACCGGAACTATTGTGATGGACTACGAAGACCGTAAGGGCTCTCACCACCTTACGGGTACCACCTCCGTTGCGACGGGCGGAATCTAAGCTAGTTCCAAGTACAGGCACCACGCCTAAACTAGTTGACTAATACTTATCTACTGCAGACAGATAAGAAACCAAGCTAAGCAGCTAGCATACAATTATACTATACTACTAAGCATTGAACGAAGAACGGCACAAGTAAAGAAAGTAAGAACTGGATGCTCAATTAATCAGAGAGGGATACAAGAGTTACCAGACATGCATCGGATGTTACTCGAAGTGAAGTCGCATCCATAGAGGTACAACTAGAAGAGGGGCCGACACTCCGGCTCCTCTCCCGGATGCTCACCTCTCCTCTCTCCCTATTCTACTGATACAAGTGGCGGAACTTCGCAATGCTCACTTCTCTCTTGTGTTGTGTGTTGAATCAAGTGACTGACCCCTCTATTTATAAAATGGACAGGTCGGTTCGGAGAGGAGTAGCAGCCACGGCAACTGGGAGGCGGTGCCTAGCCGTTCGGGCAAAGATCCCGGTTCGGCCGAACTCCCCGGTCAGGAGCACGCCCTGGAGCCGGTTCCCCCCTTCGGCCCGGCCCTCCTCTGCACCGCCTTGAGCCTGAGCAGTTGCTGGGCCAGCTCCTGGGGGCGGTTGGCAGGTTGGTTCGTGCGCTGGACTGGGTTGGAGGGCCTCCGGTGGACTTTGGGTCTTCGTCGGGTTGGATACGGGTCGCCGGGTGATGTGGCGGAGGCCCAGGATGAGTTGGCGCTAATGTTGACGGCTTCCGGCGGCTCGCACGGCTAAGGGGGGTAACCGGCCGAAACGCGTCGTTCGGCCGAATCGGTCATTTCCGATCCCTATAGCCTGTATTGCTCCATTTTATACCTGCACATGGGACAATCACCAAAACTCGTGGAAATAGTCAGTAGTGAGCCCTATAGCTATGGTGTGTGTCTCCGTTGTGTTTATTTTATACTCGGTTGGAGGTCGGAAATCGGTCAGTAATGACCGCCAACACTGACGTCAGCAGTGATGACGTGGCACGCCCTGGTGCTGCCACGTGTCCCTGTTTTGACTGATTTTCTTTTTGGAATTATTTAATATTTTCAGAAAATTATTTCAACTTCAAAAATTAATAATAATTCAACCGTAGCTCAGAAAAATGTGAAACCAATTTCTGTATTTTTCTAAAATCATGACCTACACGTTAGTGTAGAGTTTGGGTCTTCTTGCATCGCCATTTTGGTGTTTCTTTGCTAGTAGTCCGCGCTCTTATTTCTTTTCCGCGATCTTAGGAGATCCGGAGGCTCAAGAGGAGGATGACTACTACTCCAAGTACCTCGACGAAGAAGAAGAGCAACAAGTCCCAGGTTCATGCCCAGCCATGTTCTGAAATACCTATTAGACATGCAACTAGTTTGCTAGCGCTTTACTTTATTCGCATGATGATGATATACCTGCACTGCCATTTATCTACCATGTTTCCTTGCTACCTATTATCCACTTTATAAGAATGTTATGCTTGCATGTGTTGGGATGGTTGTGATTGATCTTCTTGGCGTGAGTTGGGTGGCTTGGGAGGAGTATTGCAGCTAGGCGGTGGAGGCGAGTGATAACAACCCGGTCGTTGACTGGGGTGCTTGGGAACTGAACTCGGACAGTTCCTATGGAGTACCTGTTGCGGGTACATTTATGGATTACTTGAATTGATGGATTTGAGGAGTTGGGCGGCAATACCTGTAATGGGTGCCGATTGCGGACCATTGCGGCGGATCGCTTTGACGCTGATACTCGCCTTGCCGACAATTAAGGACCCGGTTCGAAGTCACCTTTCAGACGTGGATTACAGTGCTCACCATCTACCCAGAATGGGGAGGGTTCCAGCAAGCCTACTTAGTGCGGTGCCAGACCTGTAGGAGATTCGAGATTGATGTGTGTAAGGGGGACTCGTTGTGGCGTACTCTCCCTGATTTACCACGGCCCCCGACTGGCCCCGGTGGGAAGGTTTCACGACCCTGGGGCAGCTGTTAGCTCAGATTGTTTCCCGAGCCCAGGGAGGCAGTATGGCACCGTTACTGTTTAGGGTCTTTGCTGTGGGTTGCGTCTCGAGCTGGGGCACCAGCTCGCAGCCCGGATGGTTTCTGGAGTGCAACCTCTGCAGAGTGAAAACTATATGTATAGCCGTGTCCACGGTTATGGACGACCGCATCTGGATCGACGGAGATTAGCATCGGATTCTGCTTTCTTACCTCATCCTTGTTTGGGGTTATGAGAGGTTGGACCAGCTGAGGCTGTTGAGACAAGGTGTGGAGGGAGCTCACCGAGTGGACTAGTGTGTGAAAGGAGTTGGCGGATGATTCCTACGGGAACCCGCTGAGGCAGGACGAGCCCGATGTGGTTGTGAGATTGATGGTTGGTTTTGGGGAGTGTGATCCCTCTGGTGAGGACAGGAGTTGGTGATGAGATGAATATTTTATTACTAGTTTAGGCCACTTTAAAGCTTGCTGCATATTATGGTTGGTGACATGGACTTGTCCCATTTCCTTGGGGACAGACTCTGGGTTTATAGGGGAAGATTCCAAGTCCATGATCGACTTCGACGGGAGCTGCAATTGAGGGCTGTGCGCTATGCACAAGGATGCCTGTGGAAGCGGAGGCCTGGAGCTCCAGAAGCTTGTAGCTACCCGCTGCGTAGTTGTTTCCCTTTTTGTCGTTTAGCCCAGAGGGCTTGTACCATATCGCTATGTAATTAAATCATGTTTGATGGCCCTAATCAATGTATGGATGTGATATTCTGCTGAAATGAGTTCTGTACGTGATATCTGTTGATTCTGGGACTATCACAAGGGTACAGGGAGTCGGATTCTCGTAATTGGGAATCTGGTTCGTTTCAGAAGACATGCATCTCCCTTTAATTGAATTCTTCTCCTATGTCCGAATAAAATAAAAAAACAGCAACTAACACTTTACAATTTTGTTGATCCATTTAACTTCTTGGCACAACTTTGGGGGCGATTATTTCTTGTCATATGATCACATATGTTCATAATGAAAGATATTAACTATACATAAATAAATAAAGGCAACCCACAAAGAAGTTGGTGCAAAGATACTGTGTTTTCTTTTAGCTCAAGTGGCAACAGGCTGTCTTACCATATATGCATACGTCATATGTGCATGTGGTAAGTCAGTTACATTGCAAGACAACTTTGCACAGCTTTTTATACCTTGGATGCTAACCATTTAAATATTTCCAAACATACACATAAATTTAGGCCTGCAATTAATGCCACCATTTCAAATAAAAAATGAAGGCATGCCTTTTTTTTGTTTGTGGGCCCCTCATCCTCGTCACCATCCACCATCCACCTCCCCCCCCCCTCCGGGCCCTCCTTCTTTGTGTCCTTCGTCTTTCTTCCTTTCCCTATTTGAACTCGCCTCTCATCACAGAGTTTTTTCTTGGTGGTAGCCTCGAATCTCACGGACTTGATTTGGATCTCGTGGGAATAAAGAGGTGAAATCACAAAGGTAAGACAATGATTTGTAGTTTGGTACCGGTATACATGTTTAGGTTTTACAAGAAAATTTCAGATCTAGATCTGTCTCCAAATTCTTCAATTCCATGAATCTCCGTCTATTTCTTTTTTCTTTAGTTGTAATTGAATATACAAGTTGTACCACTATCTCTTACTCTCGCACACCTTTGTCCCTCTCATCCCTCCTGCCATGTGAAATGGAGCCATGGAGGATGACTATTTAGGCACCTTCTTCCCTCTCATGCATGAGTTCTGCAATCCAAAATACAAAGGGCATGGCTTAGGAAGGTACTTCTCATAGGTGTGAGCAGATCCACGGAGTAGTTCTCAGTAATGGAAGGGATATCTTTTCTCCGATCTAGATCTGAGCTCAGGTTAGCCAAAGTTTCTATTCCATGGGTTTGAACTCACGTGACTAGCTTGTCCTGTGTTCTGACTACGTCCATTGGAGCCAAGGAAAATAGATAGCATTGGCTCATTAAGAAAAGTAGCTGGACCCAATATTGCTAGCAAAGTTCATAATATTATGAAATGCTCAGGTGCTTGCTGCTCTACTAGAGGGCTACATGGAGATTATGACGTCATGGCAAACTTGAAGGAAGAAGACTCCACCATATATGCTCTAGACCCAAACCCAGGCTCACTTGGTAGATTGAATCGACAACGAATATACACCACTACCTTCAGACTCCCCAGCCTTCCTTGCTTCTGCATCCTTCTAATGTTTCCTCCCACCCTCTGTACAATGGAGAGAAATATTTCAGTATGGACCATGGACGAGAAATTAAAAGCTCCTCCTTTGCATTCATATTATGTAGTGTAATCATAATAGTCCTTCATACCTATCATTTCATACCTTCTTTACATTGTATCCTTATATCATAACTTGTGATTGTACAGCATGGATACCAAGGGAAAAAGACCAATGGATGCTATTTCTGGTGACGCTACTGATAAAGGATTAAGAGCAGATGAGGAACCACTAAACCAAGATCCATCACCAATAAATATGCCTTATACTCAGCATCACATGGTTCCTCCAAATCCAAGCGTCTATGGTCAACCACTTAAGGTTGCTCCATTAACTGTAGCTCATTGGGGGGAACCTGTGGCCCACACTCCTTCTTGCATTCTTTGTGTCCTTCGTCTTTCTTCCTTTCCCTATTTGAACTCGCCTCTCATCACAGAGTTTTTTCTTGGTGGTAGCCTCGAATCTCACGGACTTGATTTGGATCTCGTGGGAATAAAGAGGTGAAATCACAAAGGTAAGACAATGATTTGTAGTTTGGTACCGGTATACATGTTTAGGTTTTACAAGAAAATTTCAGATCTAGATCTGTCTCCAAATTCTTCAATTCCATGAATCTCCGTCTATTTCTTTTTTCTTTAGTTGTAATTGAATATACAAGTTGTACCACTATCTCTTACTCTCGCACACCTTTGTCCCTCTCATCCCTCCTGCCATGTGAAATGGAGCCATGGAGGATGACTATTTAGGCACCTTCTTCCCTCTCATGCATGAGTTCTGCAATCCAAAATACAAAGGGCATGGCTTAGGAAGGTACTTCTCATAGGTGTGAGCAGATCCACGGAGTAGTTCTCAGTAATGGAAGGGATATCTTTTCTCCGATCTAGATCTGAGCTCAGGTTAGCCAAAGTTTCTATTCCATGGGTTTGAACTCACGTGACTAGCTTGTCCTGTGTTCTGACTACGTCCATTGGAGCCAAGGAAAATAGATAGCATTGGCTCATTAAGAAAAGTAGCTGGACCCAATATTGCTAGCAAAGTTCATAATATTATGAAATGCTCAGGTGCTTGCTGCTCTACTAGAGGGCTACATGGAGATTATGACGTCATGGCAAACTTGAAGGAAGAAGACTCCACCATATATGCTCTAGACCCAAACCCAGGCTCACTTGGTAGATTGAATCGACAACGAATATACACCACTACCTTCAGACTCCCCAGCCTTCCTTGCTTCTGCATCCTTCTAATGTTTCCTCCCACCCTCTGTACAATGGAGAGAAATATTTCAGTATGGACCATGGACGAGAAATTAAAAGCTCCTCCTTTGCATTCATATTATGTAGTGTAATCATAATAGTCCTTCATACCTATCATTTCATACCTTCTTTACATTGTATCCTTATATCATAACTTGTGATTGTACAGCATGGATACCAAGGGAAAAAGACCAATGGATGCTATTTCTGGTGACGCTACTGATAAAGGATTAAGAGCAGATGAGGAACCACTAAACCAAGATCCATCACCAATAAATATGCCTTATACTCAGCATCACATGGTTCCTCCAAATCCAAGCGTCTATGGTCAACCACTTAAGGTTGCTCCATTAACTGTCGCTCATTGGGGGGAACCTGTGGCCCACACTCCTTCTTGCATTTTAAATCACAAGGCATATAAGGGTGGATGGAAGGTTCTCCAACATTCTAGGCTGGGTGGAAGAAGAGTAGATAAAGTAATTGCCTAATTCTTTCATGATATATTAATGTGAAACTACTTATTTCCATTTTGTATGAAATATTTTCCTGTTTTTTATATCTTTGTACAATGTTTTTCCTTATATGATCGCCTAGAGCTAAAACTAGAAAATGCCCCATTCTTAATGTGCATTTCTTGTTTGTGTGTGTGTTATTGTAATATCTAGGATCTTTTGGATATTAGGTGTTTGAAAATATTTTTTTAATTGATCTTCAATATTATATGTTTTTACCCGAAACCTAGGTCAATGAGTGTAATCTAGTGTATTCTAGGTATATCGTGATAGACCTTCCTATACTTTTTTTTAGCTTAAGTTCATATTTTTGCTGACCAATTCACCAGCATATGACTAGTGTATTCTACTTGAATGGCAAACAATCTCTTGCAACACCACATCAATGAAGCATTGCCAACTATAGACAATAAACAAATAATTTCTGTGAGCAATATATAGGACAACCTTCAAATTTTATATTCCTCTGCTGGGGCCAGGATTTGCAGAAATCTTGCAACTTTTAGTTGAAGTAGAAGCAATTAGTTGTAGCTGGGGTATTAATTGCTGGATGTTCGTGCTGGAAAGATGCTTACTCATCTCCAAAGTCTCAGAGCTACATCTCACAGGGGCATTTCAAAGGGCTAGGTTATACAGGCGGTCAAATTCATATATTTTAAACAGTGGAAAATTATGTGGGAGAAGGAATGACCCTATTTATCTGCAACCACAATCAATCTCCATCTTTGGTTACCCTTGCCTTGTGGCTACCATGCCATTTCAAAATCCAATTTGTAGGATGCTTTTTCCATATGATCTTATACCGAAGATTTAACCAGTTCAATACATATAATCCATCTGAATTGTGATGAGCAATATGGCACTACTTAGATATATACTGAATGTAGTGTAGTCTTTGGGCTATTATCAGTAAGCGCTTGCATAATTCTCTATTCGGTTCTGTTGTTCCTTCTGTTCATGTAATACCACAAATGTTTGAAAATGGGCAAATTGCATTACTGCCCTCATTTTCAACTCTAACAGCACGTTTGCCCCTCTTTTTTAAACTTTGCATCTTTGCCCCCGTTTTTTGAATCCGAGTAGTCCGT
>OAMR01000331.1:636547-648082 GCA_900205405.1 Echinochloa crus-galli | reverse complement strand
CGCAAATAAGATTTAAGCACCAAAATAATGTCATTTCTAAGCATTAAAGTATGCAGCAAGCCTTGAAGCGCCTCTTCCTCTTCCTCTACCCTTCCCAGTTGGTGGTCTTGGTGGTCTTTCTCCTCCATTGTGACTTGTACTAGCACTTCAATACAGTGGAGTAAAAATATATCAATAATGGTCTGCTAATCATAATATAAGAGATAAGTAAAATTTAGAAGGAACTGCACATGCATTACTTACTTGGATGATGATTCAGTAGGGGATGACCTTGTACCTCTACCTCTACCTCTACCCCTGCCCCTGCCCCTTGATGACCATGTGTCTGCAGTACTGGGGTCATAGGTTCCCTCCTCAGATGCGTTATCAGAAGACAAGCGGCTCCTTTTTTGTCTAGCAGTCATACCACCTTGGCACTTTCTGGCTGTATGGCCTAGTTCAAGGCATTCAGGACACTTTCTTTTGTTTGTACTGCCAGGCTCATCTGATGCCTTGATCCTAGAGTTCCTTGGTCTTCCCGGCTTTCTTCTCAATATTGGCTTCTTGATTTTATATCCTATATCAACCCGAGGCCAAAATTGTTTGGATGCCATTGGATTGAACACACCAGAGTAAGCCTTTCTGAACTTGTCAACAGAGAAGTAGTCATGGACAGAGAAGTTTTGCAATGAAAGCTAAAGCATGCCTACAAGGTTTTCCACTAACTTGCCAAGCCCTACAAGTGCATGTGTTCAATTCCAAGTTGACTGCATACCTGAAAACTGCTCCTGATTTGGTAGGTGCAGTTACTTCAGCTGTCCCATTTCCACATCTTAGAACTTCACAATCTTTGATAGCCTTACTTTGAGCAGTGAGAGCCTTTGTAATAGCTGGGATTATTTTTCCCTCCATCGACATGGCAATCTTGTGTCTCACTTCAAACTTGGTTATGATCATCTGTCTTATATAGTCATGCATCTCCACAATCTGCAGATCTTTCACTCCTTTCACCCAATTGTTGAAACATTCAGAGAGGTTGTTGTTGATGTAGTCTACCTTGCAATGATCAGAAAATTTGCTTCTACTCCAAAATTATGGATGATTCTCATCTAAGAAATCAATTGCTCCAGGGCATTTCTCCTGTATCCTCTCCATGTGCCAATTAAACTTCTCAATGGTGTAACTCTTGGCAGCAGGCCACATGTTATAATTGAACAAAGGTAGTTGGGGTATTAATTGCTGGATGTTCGTGCTGGAAAGATGCTTACTCATCTCCAAAGTCTCAGAGCTACATCTCACAGGGGCATTTCAAAGGGCTAGGTTATACAGGCGGTCAAATTCATATATTTTAAACAGTGGAAAATTATGTGGGAGAAGGAATGACCCTATTTATCTGCAACCACAATCAATCTCCATCTTTGGTTACCCTTGCCTTGTGGCTACCATGCCATTTCAAAATCCAATTTGTAGGATGCTTTTTCCATATGATCTTATACCGAAGATTTAACCAGTTCAATACATATAATCCATCTGAATTGTGATGAGCAATATGGCACTACTTAGATATATACTGAATGTAGTGTAGTCTTTGGGCTATTATCAGTAAGCGCTTGCATAATTCTCTATTCGGTTCTGTTGTTCCTTCTGTTCATGTAATACCACAAATGTTTGAAAATGGGCAAATTGCATTACTGCCCTCATTTTCAACTCTAACAGCACGTTTGCCCCTCTTTTTTAAACTTTGCATCTTTGCCCCCGTTTTTTGAATCCGAGATATCAGTGTATCCCTATTCTGTGAAGGGCAGATAACAGTGCTGACGGAAGGGTGAAAAGACATATATACCCTTGGCATGAATGACCATATATTTCACAGAAATTTGCATTGGTAGATGCAAAAAATGTCCACTTGCACACTTTATCTGCTCTCAAGCACTTGGCACGAAATCTCTTCTTGTCTTTCTTCACGGTACGGAAAGCATAATCATGCAAGATGGCATGTTGAGTTAGTGCTGATTTACACTGTTTCACATCAGGGAACACAACACCAATATCAACACATGGATCATCAACATCATATGAAAAGATAGAAAAATCATCCTCATCATCCTCATCAACTATTTCGTCTTCAGGTTCATACTCAGAGCAATCTGAGTCAGAAGATGCAGCCAAATCAGTGTCATAGCTGCTATCACTTAGTGCAACTAGTGATTCAGTTTCAGAGTAGTTCCCCTCCTCATCAACTCCAACCGGCTCTTCTTCATCATGCACACCTCTCCTCTTCGACTTTTTACCCTTTTTTGTAGACTTTTCATTTGTGTCTCTCTCATTCATATATGTGGCTCTCTCATTTATGAGCTCTCTCACATCTTCAGTGGGTTGTGTAGGATCAACAGGAAGATCGAAAAAAATAGGTTGGGTACTAGGGTTTTGATCTACTTTGTTCCTCAAAGTAGGATGGCATCTACGTTTAGTGGGTGAGAACTGTAATGGACCTTCAAAATCATTGATCTGGGCATCAATATGCACAACTCTACTCTCTCTGTTCAGTTCAAACCACTCTAACAGTTGTTCATCACTTCTAATCTCAATAGATGCATCCTCCAAAGACCGCCACAAAGAAATGTGTTGCTTTGAACCCCACACAAAGCGTTCACCTATGTAATTTACCAACTGCAGCAAACCATAGCTATGGCTATCGACAATTGTAGTCAATGATTCCCTCCTTATGTAAGTCTTTGGCCCCCCATCCGGCAAGCTCCAATACGATCGAATCTTAATAACAAGTTTTAGTTCACTGTGATTCAACCTACAAATTACAACATTTGTTGATTTACAGTAAGGAAATAATAATAGGCTCCAAATCCAATTACCAAACTATCAGTAACCTAAATCGATCTACAAACACAAGTTTTGATTTCACGCAAATAAGTTTTGATTGAAGAGTTTACCTTTCTTGTTGGGGAATCGATTCCATGGTCGTAGGAAGCGCTCTCTGTCTGTGCCGCGAGCCGGAGGCCCTCCCACGCCGTGCGCCGTGCCTGTGCCGCCGCCCCCCTCCCGCGGCGTGCCGCACGCCCTCCCCGGCGCGAGCTGCCGCACACCCTCCACGCGTGCCTGCCGCCCGGGCCGCCGCCTAGCGAGCCCGCCGCGACGAGCCAGCCGCGCCGCGTGCCGGCGGCCCCGCGCCGCGAGCGTGCCTGCTGCCCGGGCCGCGCCGCGCCGTCGTCCCAGCACCGCCCGCGCCGCTCACCCCTGCCGCCCGCCAATCCCCTTCGTCACGAAGCCAGGAGGAAGATAAACCTAGGTCAATCTCCCTCACGGGACTGGAATAGGAGGAGCCCTCTGTAACTGGATAAGGCAGGGGCAAGAAGGTCAATTCCCATCCTTTTTTCTTTTCCAATCATTTTTATCTCTAAGTTTAATCGGTGAAAAGGGCTTCTGGTCCCGGCGTCTAGAAACGAGGGCAGACGGACTACTCGGATTCAAAAAACGGGGGCAAAGATGCAAAGTTTAAAAAAGAGGGGCAAACGTGCTGTTAGAGTTGAAAATGAGGGCAGTAATGCAATTTGCCCTTTGAAAATATAACAAACATAATAGTAAAATTTGGACTTTCAATGAAATGTTACACTATGAAACTTTGATTATATTTTCCAAGACCGTATATCTAGAACAAATTCTATACTGAATGGTACTTGTTGCGGCAATCAATCATGACAATGGTTTGTGAGTAAATAGAAAATTTGTTATTCTGCACTGATTTATATATTTATTCTACCTTCATGCAGACATATAGTCATAGAGATTTTGGCAGATTTCGCTCCAAAGTAGCAGTTATAAATCTGCTGGATGAGTTATGAAGCTCACAGAATAAAGAAAAGGTTAGAGTTAAGAACAAGTGTAGCCACATATTTTTACCATTAATTTGAACAAGATATGCCGGTATTGATATTTGTTAATTTTGTTAAGGTTTTTCCCTTGTCACACAGATACTGATCAATTTATATTAAAATTTGTCGGCCTTTTTGCAGAAGTCAGCTAATCAAGATGAGCAAAGTTGTGGTATGGGACTAAAGTATTATGAAATAATTATTCTTGGCTTCATAAATATATCATGTTTATGCTATATATTTTGTGTGGTTTTTTCCATCCAATGATACTGTGTGGTTTTTTCTTATATATTTTGTGAGATTAATGTATCTAAATGTCTTTAAACGAACTTATTTGACTATCAAACATTCCTTGCTACAAATAATTGACTAGTTCGCCATAGGTGCCAGGATATCCCTATGGTCCAATATTTTGAAACCCTGAATTCCTAATTGTGGATGGAACCCATTAAACTAATGTCATAACCTTATGATGCTATAGTTGATTGCTTTAGTCAAAGTCTTTACATGATGATAAATGCAAAATACTAATGCAATGTGTGTATATTTAGTGATGAACGGAGCTGTGACATGTAGTTCCATGTTACCTACGCTTTAGCTGGGCAATTTTATTATGATGCTATAAGGTTAGTAAATGTTAGTTACTATACTTGTAAAATGCTTGCAGATGCTAATCAGCCTACCCAAGGAAGTAGCACTAAAGGTTCTAGTCAATCTGCCGAGGGAAAAGATGCTACAGGTGGGTGCTGCTTTTTGTAGATTCACTTTTGTTCTGGAGAAATGTCACTTACTATTTCAATTAACGTGCAGCTATGAATCAATCAGATGCAGGGAAGAGTGATGCAGGTGCTGCTATTTATTCAGCCAAGGGTAAGAGTGCTGCCTAGAAATTTCAAAATATCAAATATGTTTCCTTTCAGAAGAGGGGATCCTCAATAATTAAACTCTGTTACAACTGTCATGTGCACTGCTGAGACATATTTAAGAATAAGTAAGATTTATTATGCTGTGCGTGATGTATCACCAGTATTATTGTTGTTTCTAATAGCGTGTAGCAACATTTAAATGACAATAACACAAATAAAATCACTTATATTTGGAATAATAATTAAACTTATTTGTGCTTCACACTACCGTCCACTCCTTACAGCGCTCGGATGAGTATATACACTTCGGAGGAGAGACTACATTGGATATAGTTTGGTTGCCATTTCTTGCTGATAATCTGACAATCCATTTTTTTTCTTTTATGCCTCTTGCTTTAATTTGACATCCACTCATTAGCTCATGCTACCGAACAAGAATGGGATCGAATTTGCAAGTTGTATGTGGCTGTTCTTTGAATTGCTCAACCGATTACCATATAATTCATCACCACATGAAATGCGCCAAGCAACAGATATCCCTGTCGTAATTCTTATTCATGCATGATTGCTACTTAACCCTTAAGTGCCACTTCTGCCTGGGAACTCTAGCCACTCAACTTATGTGTAGGGCAGTGAACATAAGAGTATTTATATATTATTTTTCTTTCTCCATTCAGGATTGAGCTGGTGCGTCTAGTCCCTCCATCTTTCAAAGATGCATGAGATCTATGCAAACATTTCCAGAGGCTTTTTCGGAAACCACCACTGTGATTACACTGTGGTTTTATCCTTCAAGTGGGAATGCTGCTCTTCCTGTCCAAATTGCTTTTACAAATACTGAGGTTTTCCACTCGCTCAGAAACTTTGCTGTGTGGTGCACAGGTTTCGCCTGGCTCACCAGGTTGTGCACACTACAGTCTGCACTTTTAGTTTTGGATCTCATGGTTTGTATGATGGCATTGTCGGCAGTCCTGGAGGCAACAAACATGATGAATAAAGATGGATGCACATGTGGGCTTCGCAGACAATTGTGTGATAAAAGATTTGAATACTAGTGGGTCTGCAATGTGCCAGCCCGTTGTTACTAGAGATATGGAGCCATAGGCACATCAATTCAACTACACTCTAAAACTTAGCGACCACCGTACCTCCTCTTAAGCCTCTACGAAATCCTAGCCTGATTTGTTCGTAGCCAGCTCATCAGCACACTTCATTGGATCAAAATACACATACATGGAGACCACTGAGGCAATATATATATGTTGCTGTTATTTATTGATCAGTAATGAGGACGTACACGAGGTTGCTGCTATGACAATCCACTACTTCCAGTGAGCACACATAATCATGGAGACATATCTCTCTGACTGTAACCGCGTCGCGTTGACAACCAAAGGATGTGCCACGTAATCATGATGTCGCATACTCATCCCGTTATCCATCGTTGATTGGTAGAGGTGCTGCTTCATTTCTCTGGAAGGATCAGCCAATCGCAGAAGACAGAGGCATCCATTCTCCAAAACCGAGACGGGTCTAGAAGAGGCCAAACAGATTCATCATCGCCTCGTGTGCCACCCTGTTGTCAAAAAGATGGGATGCTGTAGCCTGCAGCAAACACCGCAGCAGGGGCATCATCGCGCGCTTGCATGCAGATGCCCCTCGGGTTGGTGATAGCGCACACTTCTTTCTCATAATTTTTTTGATGTATTTTATTGTTCACATATTCTCTCCGGTCACTAACTATAGCATTTCACTGGGCAAAATGGCATATTCTGCATCGGCATCTTCACTTATCGAAACATGGATTATATGCAGCTGTATCATATAGTTAAGTGGTAATCGAATTTCAGACTTGATGAGGATTGCACCAAGACTTCACCAACCTACTGATCATCACAATTCAAATATCATGATCTTTTTTGCTGACTTGCCGATGGAGAGGCAATGAATGCAAAGCATTAGAATGCAGAAACAACGAGCCATCACTTCTATATGTTGTAAACATTGTAATGAAAATCGAAAGCATGATGAGCCATGCTTTGCCACGCATTATTGTTATCTCACCATCATTGAATTAACCAAAGATTTTATCAACATTGGCTACAATCAGAAGACACATATCAAAATAGAACAAAACATCTCTCTGCTCTATGTACTGTTTCCTCGTAAGATCTGCTTGAACTTTATGTATGCATCATGTGTAGATATACTACTCTCTCCATCCTCTAGGCACATAGCCTTTTTCTATGCACGACAAAAATTCTGTGTCTAGAAAATCCAAAGTGGCATATAATTTAGAACGAGTGGAGTAATATCGAACAAGTTCATATATGATTGCGAACAGATATCCTATGCATGATAAATGTTTAATTGGTTTATTTGTATTATCAAATTTCTTGGATTTATATTGATATGTATCTTACACACTTTTTACCGTTTAATTTACTAATATAGAGGAAGTGGACTACGTCTTTTGCTTTATTTTTGTGAAACCAAATTGATTTTACAAACAATAAGCATGGCCAGGGCACATTGGCGTGGCAACGCCGCGCATGGTTCTAGTGATGTTAGTTTATTCTTCTCCAACTCTTCTCGTGATGCACTGTGTACCTCATGGTAATGAATTTGTATGTAACACATGCTAATTATGAGTGGGTCAGGTACATTGCATACATGTTATCTCGATACTTCCTAATGTCAGAAACTGAATCTGTGTTTTTTTTTTGAAAAAATACCCCAAGGGAGACCCCTGAAGTTTAATGTGCCTTACCCAGGATTTGAACCCTGGGTAGGAGCCTTCTAGTTAGTGGCCTTTGCCACTACACCATGAGCTCCTTGCCAACTGAATCTATGTTGTCCTCATTGTTTCTCAAGTTTCGAAGGAAGTTGGTAAACAAGTTTGGTGGGTGCTGTTCGATTTGTCGTATATCTGGAGTTGTGTTGCAACAAACTGTGCCCTACACATAGCATAGACCATGATCCCTCAATGAATATCATGAAGAGACACGTTGTTGAAGGACTTGAATCCGGTGAACACTTGCCCTCAACGGCGAGGGTAATGCTCCATCTTAATATCACCTTGCATGTACTCTTCATGTGCTAACTTTGAGTGTCAACAAGTCGTGCAGATGTTTCTAAAGGATTTTAAACCTAGCAAAGCGGACATTGACAAAGAGCATCATCCAAATCTACTTCCCCAGATCAACACTATTAGAATCTACCTGTTTCCCTAGAGTTTGAAATGCTTGAAAAACTCTAGGGATATGCTTTCCCCCCAAAATTTTGTAGGGAAAAGGTTATAGGTATAAATTCGATGGGAAATCAGATGTGCCCTACGGTTTTGACGGTGAATTAACATCACAACAATGTAATCACAGTGGTGGTTTCCGAAAAAGCCTTTGGAAATGTTTGCATATATCTCATGCATCTTTGAGAGATGGAGGGACCAGATGAACCAGCTCAATCCGGAATGGAGCAAGAAAATTAATATATAAATACTCTTATATTCACTGCCCTACACATAAGTTGAGTGGCTAGAGTTCCCAGGCAGAAGTGGCCCTTTAGGGTTAAGTAGCAATCATGAATAAGAATTATGACATGGATCTGTTGCTTGGCGCATTTCCTGTGGTGATGAATTATATGGTAATCGGTTGAGCCATTCAAAGGCACAGCCACGTACAACATGCAAATTCCCATCCTTGTTCCGTAGCATGAGCTAATAAGTGGATTGCAAATTAAAGCAAGAGGCATAAAAGAAAAAAATGGATTGTCACATTATCAACAAGAAATGGCGACCAAACTATATCGAATTTAATCTCTCCTCCAAAGTCTCTATACTCATCGGAGCGCTGTATGGAGTGGACGGTAGTGTGAAGCACAAACAAGTTTAATTATTATTCCAAATATAACTGACCTTATTTGTGTTATTGTCATTTAAATGTTGCTATATGCTATTAGAAAGAACATTAATAATACCGGTGATACATCACGCACAGCATAATAAATCTTACTTATTCTTAAATATGTCTCAGCAGTGCACATGACAGTTGTAACAGAGTTTAATTATTGAGGATCCCCTCTTCTGAAAGGAAACATATTTGATATTTTGAAATTTCTAGGCAGCACTCTTACCCTTGGCTGAATAAATAGCAGCACCTGCATCACTCTTCCCTGCATCTGATTGATTCATAGCTGCACGTTAATTGAAATAGTAAGTGACATTTCTCCAGAACAAAAGTGAATCTACAAAAAGCAGCACCCACCTGTAGCATCTTTTCCCTCGGCAGATTGACTAGAACCTTTAGTGCTACTTCCTTGGGTAGGCTGATTAGCATCTGCAAGCATTTTACAAGTATAGTAACTAACATTTACTTTTCAATGTGTTATAGCATCATAGTCAAATTGCCCAGCTAAAGCGTAGGTAACATGGAACTACATGTCACAGCTCCGTTCATCACTAAATATACACACATTGCATTAGAATTTTGCATTTGTCATGATGAAAAGACTTTGACTAAAGGAAATAACTATAGCATCATAAGATTATGATATTAGTTTAATGGGTTCCATCCACAATTAGGAATTCAGGGTTTCGAAATATTCGACCATAGGGATCCTGGCACCTATGGCGAACTAGTCAATTATTTTAGCAAGGAATGTTTGATAGTCAAATACGAGTAAGTCCCTTCAAAGACATTTAGATACATTAATCCCACAAAATATATAAGAAAAATCCACACAGTATCCTTGGATGGAAGAAAATTCTCCATTTGATTATATCAAGGGCTAATATATCGTAAACATGACATATTTATGAAGCCAAGAATAATTATTTCAGAATACTTTAGTCCCATACCACAACTTTGCTCATCTTGATTAGCAGACTTCTGCAAAAAGGTCGACAAATTTGAATATAAATTGATCAGTATCAGTGTGACAAGGGAAAAACCTTAAAAAAATTAACAAATGTCAATACCAACATATCTTGTTCAAATGGTAAAATATGTGGCAACACTTGTTCTGAACACAAACCTTTTCTTCATTCTGTGAGCTCCATAACTCATCCAGCAGATTTATAACTGCTACTTTGGAGCGAAATCTGCCAAAATCTCTATGACTATATGTCTGCATGAAGGTAGAATAAATTTATAAATCAGTGCAGAATAACAAATTTTCTATTTACTGGAAACATGACGTTTAATATTGTCACAAAACATTGTGATGATTGATTGCCGCAACAAGTATCATTCAGTATAAAATTTGTTCTGGATATACGGTCTTGGAAAATATAATCAAAGTTTCGTAGTGTAACATTTCATTGAAAGTCCACATTTTACTATGATGTTTGTTATATTTTCAAACATTTGTGGTATTACACGAACAGAAGGAACAACAGAACCGAAAAGAGAATTATGCAAGCGTTACTGATAATAGCCCAAAGACTACACTACATTCAGTATATATCTAAGTAGTGCCATATTGCTCATCACATTTCAGATGGATTATATGTAATTATCTGAACTGGTTAAATCTTCAGTATAATCCATCTGAAATGTGATGAGCAATATGGCACTACTTAGATATATACTGAATGTAGTGTAGTCTTTGGGCTATTATCAGTAACGCTTGCATAATTCTCTTTTCGGTTCTGTTGTTCCTTCTGTTCATGTAATACCACAAATGTTTGAAAATGGGCAAATTGCATTACTGCCCTCATTTTCAACTCTAACAGCACGTTTGCCCCTCTTTTTTAAACTTTGCATCTTTGCCCCCGTTTTTTGAATCCGAGATATCAGTGTATCCCTATTCTGTGAAGGGCAGATAACAGTGCTGACGGAAGGGTGAAAAGACATATATACCCTTGGCATGAATGACCATATATTTCACAGAAATTTGCATATAAGGATATTTTGCAGTTATCATGTACAGATCGCACATGTGTTTTTTTTTTTGAAAATGACCACATGCACAGATCACACGAAGCATAATATTTTACAATTAGGGACATCATGAGAGACATCAAATATTCTGATCACATTCAAGCATAATATTCAAGTCATAGAAGAGATCAAATATCCTGATCACATGAACAGTACACCAGATTATAGCAGCAACGTGTCCAGTACACCAAAATATAGCAACTACACGTCCAGACCATATATCCAGTACACAAATGATCCAACTACATGCCCACATCACATTTGAGCACTCCAAAATGGTACACCTCATGCGCAAATAAGATTTAAGCACCAAAATAATGTCATTTCTAAGCATTAAAGTATGCAGCAAGCCTTGAAGCGCCTCTTCCTCTTCCTCTACCCCTCCCAGTTGGTGGTCTTGGTGGTCTTTCTCCTCCAATGTGACTTGTACTAGCACTTCAATACAGTGGAGTAAAAATATATCAATAATGGGCTGCTAATCATAATATAAGAGATAAGTAAAATTTAGAAGGAACTGCACATGCATTACTTACTTGGATGATGATTCAGTAGGGGATGACCTTGTACCTCTACCTCTACCTCTACCCCTGCCCCTGCCCCTTGATGACCATGTGTCTGCAGTACTGGGGTCATAGGTTCCCTCCTCAGATGCATTATCAGAAGACAAGCGGCTCCTTTTCTGTCTAGCAGTCATACCACCTTGGCACTTTTTGGCTGTATGGCCTAGTTCAAGGCATTCAGGGCACTTTCTTTTGTTTGTACTGCCAGGCTCATCTGATGCCTTGATCCTAGAGTTCCTTGGTCTTCCAGGCTTTCTTCTCAATATTGGGTTCTTGATTTTATATACTCTATCAACCCGAGGCC
>OAMR01000331.1:580823-635754 GCA_900205405.1 Echinochloa crus-galli | reverse complement strand
TGTGGTGATGAATTATATGGTAATCGGTTGAGCCATTCAAAGGCACAGCCACGTACAACATGCAAATTCCCATCCTTGTTCCGTAGCATGAGCTAATAAGTGGATTGCAAATTAAAGCAAGAGGCATAAAAGAAAAAAATGGATTGTCACATTATCAACAAGAAATGGCGACCAAACTATATCGAATTTAATCTCTCCTCCAAAGTCTCTATACTCATCGGAGCGCTGTATGGAGTGGACGGTAGTGTGAAGCACAAACAAGTTTAATTATTATTCCAAATATAACTGACCTTATTTGTGTTATTGTCATTTAAATGTTGCTATATGCTATTAGAAAGAACATTAATAATACCGGTGATACATCACGCACAGCATAATAAATCTTACTTATTCTTAAATATGTCTCAGCAGTGCACATGACAGTTGTAACAGAGTTTAATTATTGAGGATCCCCTCTTCTGAAAGGAAACATATTTGATATTTTGAAATTTCTAGGCAGCACTCTTTCCCTTGGCTGAACAAACAGCAGCACCTGCATCACTCTTGCCTGCATCTGATTGATTCATAGCTGCACGTTTATTGAAATAGTAAGTGACATTTCTCCAGAACAAAAGTGAATCAACAAAAAGCAGCACCCACCTGTAGCATCTTTTGCTTCGGCAGATTGACTAGAACCTTCAGCGCTACTTCCTTGGGTAGGCTGATTAGCATCTGCAAGCATTTTACAAGTATAGTAACTAACATTTACTTTTCAATGTGTTATAGCATCATAGTCAAATTGCCCAGCTAAAGCGTAGGTAACATGGAACTACATGTCACAGCTCCGTTCATCACTAAATATACACACATTGCATTAGAATTTTGCATTTGTCATGATGAAAAGACTTTGACTAAAGGAAATAACTATAGCATCATAAGATTATGATATTAGTTTAATGGGTTCCATCCACAATTAGGAATTCAGGGTTTCGAAATATTCGACCATAGGGATCCTGGCACCTATGGCGAACTAGTCAATTATTTTAGCAAGGAATGTTTGATAGTCAAATACGAGTAAGTCCCTTCAAAGACATTTAGATACATTAATCCCACAAAATATATAAGAAAAATCCACACAGTATCCTTGGATGGAAGAAAATTCTCCATTTGATTATATCAAGGGCTAATATATCGTAAACATGACATATTTATGAAGCCAAGAATAATTATTTCAGAATACTTTAGTCCCATACCACAACTTTGCTCATCTTGATTAGCAGACTTCTGCAAAAAGGTCGACAAATTTGAATATAAATTGATCAGTATCAGTGTGACAAGGGAAAAACCTTAAAAAAATTAACAAATGTCAATACCAACATATCTTGTTCAAATGGTAAAATATGTGGCAACACTTGTTCTGAACACAAACCTTTTCTTCATTCTGTGAGCTCCATAACTCATCCAGCAGATTTATAACTGCTACTTTGGAGCGAAATCTGCCAAAATCTCTATGACTATATGTCTGCATGAAGGTAGAATAAATTTATAAATCAGTGCAGAATAACAAATTTTCTATTTACTGGAAACATGACGTTTAATATTGTCACAAAACATTGTGATGATTGATTGCCGCAACAAGTATCATTCAGTATAAAATTTGTTCTGGATATACGGTCTTGGAAAATATAATCAAAGTTTCGTAGTGTAACATTTCATTGAAAGTCCACATTTTACTATGATGTTTGTTATATTTTCAAACATTTGTGGTATTACACGAACAGAAGGAACAACAGAACCGAAAAGAGAATTATGCAAGCGTTACTGATAATAGCCCAAAGACTACACTACATTCAGTATATATCTAAGTAGTGCCATATTGCTCATCACATTTCAGATGGATTATATGTAATTATCTGAACTGGTTAAATCTTCGGTATAAGATCATATGGAAAAAGCATCCTAAAAATTGGATTTTGAAATGGCATGGTAGCCACAAGGCATGGGTAACCAAACATGGAGATTGATTGTGGTTGCATGAGAAATAGGGTCATCCCTTCTCCCACATAATTTTCCACTGTCTAAAATATATGAATTTGACCGCCTATATAACCTAGCCCATTGAAATGCCCCTGTGAGTTGTAGCCCTGAGACTTTGGAGATGAGTAAGCACCTTTCCAGCACGAACATCCAGCGATTAATACCCCAGCTACAACTAATTGCTTCTACTTCAACTAAAAGTTGCAAGATTTCTGCAAATCCTGGCCCCAGCAGAGGGTTATAAAAATTGAAGGTTGTCCTATATATTGCTCACAGAAATTATTTGTTTATTGTCTACAGTTGGCAATGCTTCATTAGTGTGGCGTTGCAAGAGATTGTTAGCCATCCAAGTAGAATACAGTAGTCATATGCTGGTAAATTTTTCAGCAAAAATATGCACAAAAGCTAAAAAAGTATAGGAAGGTCTACCACGATACCTAGAATACACTAGATTACACTAACTGAACTAGGTTTCGTAATAAATATGTATTATTGAAGATCAATTAAAAAAATATTTGCAAACACCTAATATCCAAAGGATCCTAGAAATTACAATAGCATACACAAACAAGAAATGCACATTAAGAATGGGGCATTTTCTAGTGTTAGCTCTAGGCGATCATATAAGAAAAACATTCTACAAAGACATAAAAAACAGGAAAATATTTCATATAAAAATATAAAATGGAAAAAAGTAGTTTCACATTAATATATCATGAAAAAATTCTGAAAGAATTAGGCAATTACTTTATCTACTCTTCTGCCACCCAGCCTGAAATGTTGGAGAACCTTCCATCCACCCTTATATGCTTTGTGATTTAAAATGCAAGAAGGAGTGTGGGCCACAGGTTCCCCCCAATGAGCTACAGTTAATGGAGCAACCTTGAGTGGTTGACCATAGATGCTTGGATTTGGAGGAACCATGTGATGCTGATTATAAGGCATATTTATTAATGATGGATCTTGGTTTAGTGGTTCCTTATTATCTGCTCTGAATCCTTTGTCAGCAGCGTCACCAGAAATAGCATCCATTGGACTTTTTCCCTTGGTATCCATGTGACTCTGTACAATCACAAGTTATGATATAAGGATACAATGTAATGAAGGTATGAAATAATACATAATGATAGGTATGAAGGACTATTATGATTACACTACATAATATGAATGCAAAGGAAGAGCTTTTAATTTCTCCTCCATGGTCCAAACTTAAATATTTCTCTCCATTGTACAGAGAGGGTGGGAGGAAACATTAGAAGGATGCAGAAGCAAGGAAGGCTGGGGAGTCTGGAGGTAGTGGTGTATATTCGCTGTCGATTCAATCTACCTAGTGAGCCTGGGTTTGGTTCCAGAGCATATATGGTGGAGTCTTCTTCCTTCAAGTTTGACATGACGTCATAATCTCCATGTAGCCCTCTAGTAGAGCAGCAAGCACCTGAGCATTTCATAATATTATGAACTTCGCTAGCAATATTGGGTCCAGCTATTTTTCTTAATGAGCCAATGCTATCTATTTTCCTTGGTTCCAATGGACGTAGTCAGAACACAAGACAAGCTAGCTAGTCACGTGAGCTCAAACCTATGGAATAGAAACATTGCTAACCTGAGCTCAGATCTAGATGGGAGAAAAGATATCCCTTACATTACTGAGAACTACTCCGTGGATCTGCTCACACCTATCACAAGTACCTTCCTAAGCCATGCCCTTTGTATTTTGGATTGCAGCACTTATGCATGAGAGGGAAGAAGGTGCATAAATAGTCATCCTACATGGCTCAATTTCACATGGCAGGAGGGGTGAGATGGGCAAAGGTGTGCGAGAGGAAGAGACAGTGGTACACCTTCTAATTACAACTAAAGAAAAAGAAATAGACGGACATTCATGGAATTGAAGAATTTGGAGACAGATCTAGATCTGAAATTTTCTTGTAAAACCTAAACATGTACACCGGTACCAAACTACAAATCATCGTCTTACCTTTGTGATTTCAGCTCTTTATTCCCGCGAGATCCAAATCTAGTCCGTGAGATTCAAGGCTACCACCAAGAAAAAACTCTGTGATGAGAGAGGCGAGTGCAAATGGGGAAAGGAAGAAAGACTAAGGACACAAAGAAGGAGGCCCGGGGTGGTGGGGGGGGGGAAGGGTGTATGGTGACGAGGTTGAGGGGCCCACAAACAAAAAAGGCATGCCTTCAATTTTTATATGTAAATATGTTGTCATTAATTGTAGGCATAAATTTCTTTATATGTTTGGAAATATTTAAATGATTAGCGTCTAATGAATAAAAGGCTGTAAAAAGTTGTCTTGGAAATTATGAGGATTCTATTACCAAAAGTAACTGACTTAACACATGTATGTCTGACGTATGCATATATGGTAAGACAACCTGTTGCCACTTGAGCTAAAAGAAAACACAGTATATTTACTGTTGATTCAATCTATCTAGATCTGAAATTTTCTTGTAAAACCTAAACATGTACACCGATACAAACTAGAAATCATCGTCTTACCTTTGTGATTTCACCTCTTCATTCCCGCGAGATCCAAATCAAGTCGGTGAGATTCAAGGCTACCACAAAGAAAAAACTCTGTGATGACAGGCAAGTTCAAATGGGGAAAAGAAGAAAGACTAAGGACACAAAGAAGGAGGCCCGGGGTGGCGGGGGGGGGGGGGGGGGGAAGGGTGTATGGTGACGAGGTTGAGGGGCCCACAAACAAAAAAGGCATGCCTTCAATTTTTATATGTAAATATGGTGGCATTAATTGTAGGCCTAAATTTCTTTCTATGTTTGGAAATATTTAAATGATTAGCGTCCAATGTATAAAAAGCTGTTCAAAGTTGTCTTGCAATGTAACTGACTTACCACATGCATATCTTACGTATACATATATGGTAAGACAGCTTGTTGCCACTTGAGCTAAAAGAAAACACAGTATATTTGCACCAACTTTTTTGTGTGTTGCCTTTATTTATTTACGCATACTTAATCTTCATTATGAACATATGTGATCATATGACAAGAAATAGTAGCCCCCAAAGTTGTGCCAAGAAGTTAAAAGGATCAACAATTTTGTAACGTGTTAGTTGCTGTTTTTTTATTTTCTCTGGACATACAAGAAGAATTCAGTTAAAGGGAGATACAAGAAGAATCAAGTCCGTGAGATTCAAGGCTACCACCAAGAAAAAACTCTGTGATGAGAGGCGAGTGCAAATGGGGAAAGGAAGAAAGACTAAGGACACAAAGAAGGAGCTGTCTCTTATATAAATATGCTGTCATTAGTTATAGGCCTAAATTTCTTTATATGTTTGGAAATATTTAAATGATTAGTGCCTAATGAATAAAAGGCTGTAAAAAGTTGTCTTGCAAATTATGAGGATTCTATTACCAAAAGTACCTGACTTACCACATGTATGTCTGACGTATGCATATATGGTAAGACAACCTGTTGCCACTTGAGCTAAAAGAAAACACAGTATTTTTGCACCAACTTCTTTCTGTGTTCCCTTTATTTATTTATGCATACCTAATCTTTCATTATGAATATATGTGACCATATGACAAGAAATAGTAGCCCCCAATGTTGTGCCAAGAAGTTAGTTGCTGTTTTTTTTATTTTCTTCGGACATACGAGAAAAATTCAGTTAAAGGGAGACGCATGTCTTCAATAGTATATTGTTATGTGGGCAACCCCCTTCTTAAGTGTGAGAGTAATAATTTTAGTGCATCTACTTTTAATGTATTTTAAATATGAAATATGTGTATAGCTAACCCAAAGGACTTGATTTATCCTCTTGACTATTAAATGTCATATACCCTTGGAACCCTAGAATAATGGCTACTGTATACCAACTATATAACCATTATTGGAGTCGACATTTTATTTAGGTTTGCTAGTGCAAATTGAGTCACGCCCCTTTCTGCGGCTATGACCACTAGATTCTTCAATCTCTAGGTCTTTTTAAAAGTTCATCATTTTCCAAGCAAAACAAAAGTATAGAGAAATTTTTTCAAATAGACATTTTGTAAATAAACCCTAGAGTATTTTCAGACAAAAGGCATGCACTATTGATATGGTTGATGATGTGTCTGCTGAGCTACATATAAGTAGGGCTAATGTGAAGAGCTCATTATGACAAATATGCAGATGATTAGAAGTTTGGAAAACCTTATGAAAACAATGGATTTTTGGAATGAGCTCGGTATTGAAGGTAAAGTGATAGCAGTTTTTCCACTTGGGGCTTGTAGGGTATCATCGACAAAATGCTAACCAGTTTAAATTCTTTCATGGTGATATTCTATATATAGGTTTATTACTATGCCGAAATGCTGCTAACTTTCCTGATTCATTAATTTGTTCAAGTAGATCCAGATGGAGATCTTATATGGTGAGCCTATCATGTATTTTCTCATGTCTGGGCAAATAATGGACTAATCTACTATCAACTTCTACTACCCCTATAATCCATCTAAATTTTATTTTTATATATCCACCACTCTATATATCCCTAGTAAGATGATATTGTCTTGGCACACCCCATTTTCTACACACGAAAAATCTACTTCCTGACAATGAACCACCCGAATCTCTTCCTACCCTGTTTCTTCTCTCACTCACTCACATATGAAGGCCTGTAACACGTAGATCATCCCCTCACCCCTCAGACTCTTACACGCACCCAACCCCTCACTTGCCCTCCATTCCTTGGTCCTCCGCTGATCCTGTGACTCCTAATATCATGTTCCTCTCGCATTCAAATCGTCGTCATGTCCCAACAGCTAGCCATCACTGACAACTGAGCATCCAATGCTGTGGATTAGGACAAATGAGCAGCCCGCGTACTGGACCTGTGTGCAAAGCCATCTTCATCGACCATGAGGCCAACTTCGCCGATGCTGTCATGGACCAGGGATCCACCGCTGCCCCGATGTCGTCCTTTGCTTTTGCTGGTTTAATTTCCTTTCCTGGTCTTCAGTGTGCCCCGTCTTGCTCTTATCCTATCTTGGTGTCCATTCTCCCTTACTAAACCCTAGATGTGGCTGGTGAGGGGGCTTTGGTGGGTTGTGGAGTGCTAGGCGGCAGCGGTGGTGGGGTGTGCCCAGTGGATAGTGTAACATCCCGTATTTTTAATACGGAATGTTATTGTGCAAAATTGTGAAATTTCAAAGACTTTTTCGTGGAATGTTTGCTAGCTAGAAAATCATAAGAGTGTCTTCTTGTTGCGCTCCTAATTCAGAGATTAAATAAAACATTAAATGGAATTAAGGTGTATTTTTGCCTTAGTGTGAATTTGGGTCTTATTTGGTTTTCTTTGAGTTCAATTGTTTGAGCATTTGAATTTGAATCCAATTCAAATTCAAATACTAACTAAGCCAGCTAATTGATAAACCCTCTAACCTGTCTTGGGCTCAAACCCACTAACCTATATAACCCGGCCTGCTAACACCCCCCAAGCCGACCCAGCAACCCTTCGGCCCAACTCACCCAGCGGCCCAGCACCACCCTCACCGCGCGACCCCACTCCCTCTCTTTCTCTCTCGCTGGCAAGCTTTCTCGTCTTCGTCTCGTCATCCCCCCGCCCCCACGCCTCTCTCGGCCGCACCGGTGCTCCGCACCAAGAGCTGCCGCGATGCTGCCAGTGGCAAGGGACTCAGAAGCCAAGGATCTCCAGCCGTCCATGGCTGCGCCTAGCCCACAAACCCTAGGGCAAGCCACCCTATAAATAACCCTGCCGGCGCCACTGCCGCCTGTTCCAGCCGCCTCTCACCCCATTGGGGTCTCCTTCCACCAAACCACCGCCACCGCTCGCAGTAGGAGGAGAGGAGGCTCCGAGGAGGAGTCGCCGCCGTCCGCGCCGTCGCCGTGCATGGGGAAGGAGGAGCGTCGTCACCGTGCGTAGAGGAGGAGCCCCGTCCCTGAGCACCGCGAGCCGAGTCCCCGCCGTTCCACAAGCCTTCATCGAGCCTGCGATGACTACACCGATGCCCCTCGGTGAGTCGCCGCCGCCGGCCTCTGTTTACCCCTGTGAACTCCGGTCTTCGTGCCATGAGCCTTTGCCGCTATCGCCTTGTTAGCCCCGTCTGGGACCCGGCCTTCGAGCCGCGCCCAAGTCTTCTGCAGGGACCTTTGCCGCATCCTTTCCTGCAACCCGCCGTCGCCATGCTCCGCGTCCCAGGCCGCCATGGCCGCCAAGCACCAGGTATGCCTGGCTCGCGCGAGCGTTGCCGTGGCCGCGCCGCGCGCAAGCTGTTGGCATGCTGCGCGAGCGCGTGGGCCAAGCACAAGTGCACGCCGAGCACGGCGCTTGCGGCCGATTGCCAGACGCTGCCCGCTCCGCCGCCGTGGCCGAAACCTTCCGCCGCCGGAGCACCGGCCTGCCGGCCAAGCTCCGCCCCTCCTTCCGTCTTTGGCTTCGCGAACCCAAGCCGAGCCTTACGCCATTCTCCCACCCAAAACTGAACCCTTTTTCCCTTCACCACCGGCCAAGCTGCGTCTCGCCACCGCCGTGAAGTGGTCGCGGTCGCCGTCGGCCGGTGAGCGACGTCGCGCCGCGAGCGCGCGCTGCAGTTGCTACATGCAAGGCCACACCAATGAGCCGCACGACTGCCGCAGACGATCCGGAGTCGGCCACACCAGATCCCATGCACTCGACTCATGTGGACCGCACTCGCTGCGCATGGTGGACTTGGTCCATCGTGCCTAAAGCCTTGCCAGGCCGATTCCCAGCTGTTCGTGGGCCGCAACCCAGCCGCTGTTGGGCCGAGCCGAGCGCTTTTGGCCCAAAACCAACCCAGCTCGCCCCTGCCCTTTTCTTTTCTTTTAGCGCTGACCGACTGGCCCCACCTGTCAGTGACCATCTTAGACTGACCTGAGGGCCCATTTGACCACGCTGACCATTGACCGTTGACTGGTTAACATTGACCGAGTCAACGCTGACGTCATCCGAGCCCACGATGATGTCAACATACCCGGACCCATAGATGACGTCATGCTGATGTCAGCAGTGATGACGTGGCACCACCAGAGGATGCCACATGTTCTATCTGTTATTTTAATTTTCGGAATTAATTAAATAGTTTTAAAAAAAAGACTTAAACTTCAAAAATTGATAATCAATTAACCGTAGCTCAGAAAAAATATGAAACCGGTTTCATTATTTTTCTAAAATCTTGACCTACACGCGTTAGAATAGAGTTTGGTGTTGTTTGGCTCTTCCTTGGTTCTTGTTTGCAGTTTATTAGCCCGTAGTCTCGGTAATTAAATTGCGAACCGATGTTTAGGAGGACCGGAGACCTACATCGGGACTGAGGAGCAGGAGTTCGATGAGTACTACGACGCGGAGGAGTCACCAAGTTCACGCCCATCCATTCTCTGAACGCCTATTAGACATGCTCATAGTATGCTATGCTTTATTTATTCGCATGAACCGCCTGAGATGATAAACCATGAATAGCCTGTTATTTACTAATTCTTTGCTGTCCTACTACTATACTTATATATGTTGTTGAGAATGCTTCACTTGCATGCGTGTGAGGAAAATGTGTGTTTTAATCTGTTTTGGTGTGCGTGTGAAAACTGAAGGAGTTGGTGGATTTGAAAACCCTTTTGTTGAAGCGAGCGCAACATAACCCAATCCTCGGTTTGGGGGCTTGGGAAGTACACTTGGGTACTTCCTACGGAGTGCCTATTGCGGGCACTAGTGTGATTTGATCTGATGAATTGGACTTAACGGCAATACCTGTAATGGGTGCGGCTGGCGGACCACTGCGGTGGATACGCATTTTGAGAAAAGAGCTTGCTTCGGCTGTTTGAGGACCGGGTCGGACTACTTGCTTCATGGGACCTACCGTGCACTCTGTGTGACCATTTTGAGAGTGGGCCCGATCCGAGCCTAACAAGTGCGGTGCCAAGCCTACATGAGGATAGTGTTCCAGTGTAAGGGGGATTGGTGTTGACCTATGCTCCCTGATTTGCTTTGGCCCCTGACTGGCCCCGGGGGAGTGCTTCACAGTTCCGGGGTGACCTCTTGCAGGATGATGCACCCAAGCCTGGAAAAGCAGGATGATGCCGTAACTACTAGACCTCCGTTCGGTGTGGTGTTGTTCAGAAGGTTCGCAACCGACTGGGCGCATCTTGCATAGATTCCAGGTGTACACACTCTGTAGAGTTAGAACTATACGTATAACCGCGTCCTCAGTCATGGACAATACCCCGTGGAGCGTACGCTCTGATTAGTGTTTTGGTGAGTAAAACTTCTACATCTCCCCTTTTTAAACTAAGGATCCGGCATGGCCGATGAGATGGGAGCAGCGGGAGTTCTCCCATCGAATAGACATTGGAGACGATAGCCTGTTGTTGACACCAAAAATTGGCACCAGGAAGACACTGACATGTGGGCCGGATTTGGTAGAAGGATGCCATTCGGCTAAAAGGGTTTTTTCTGAAGCATTCGGCAAAGATGCTCTGCAGTCGGGAACGCGTCGCTATTCGGCTGGAATATTCGGCAGAGATACTCTGCGGTCGGGAAGACGTCATCATTCGGCAAGAGGCATTGTTCCGCAGGTGAAGAGTGGTGGCATTCGGGAAGACGTGATGACGTGGATCAACATAAGGAAAAGGCCGGTTCGAACAAGGAAAGCAATATGGGCACGAAGATTCGTCATTTATTTTTAAACAAGTGTTGTAGTCGTGTCCGACTAGGAATTGTATCAAGACCTGGGTATAAATATAAAATTGAGATTTGCTCTGAAACTGAAAAGGAATAAATGCCGATGGAGAGGAACTTTAAAGACAAAAATGTGAGAAAATTTTACCAATCATTGGAGCATCGGCAGGACCTGTACTGATTGCTGGCTGTTGTTCTTTGGACTGAAATCAAAAAAGAAACAAAGCTGAGCAAAAACACCAAAAGCATTATAGTCAAAGAAAAAGGACTCTGACCTTGGTTTTGCTACTTGTTCTTTTCTTCTTTACAACCGAGGGAGCAGCTATAAGGAGGGTTTTCCTCTTGACAGATGATGGTCTAGTGAGTATTGGATCTGAAGAAGCTTGTCTAGCCATCAGCTGAGCCAAGGTACCATCAATGACTTCGAGCAGTTGCTTGCGCTCGTGCTGCCATTCGAGGTCAGCAATCCCGGCTTGCTTGGAGATAGCCTCCAGTTCACGACGAGAGTCGTCGCGCTCCGCCTTGAATCGGCGAGCATCGCCGTCCGTGTAGCGGTAGTCGTCCGATTCGAGAGAGCGATTGGACGAACTCGAAGATGCCGCAGGAGCGGCGGCTGGAGCTGCGACTGGCGCACCGGCGCCGGCAATCCATTGGATTACCCTGAAAGAACAAAGAGGTTCGTCAAGAAAGGAGGAGGAAATCTCGAGAAGAACAAAGAGAAGCAAGCAGCTACTCACCTGCGGCGAGCGCCGGCACGACTTCCTTCGGCCTCATCGGCAGCCGGGCGCCTCCTGTTGTTGTCGGCCATTGGAAGTTCCTTGGAAATACTGTGGATTGGGAAAAGAATGGCTTGGGCCGGCAAGAACTTGGAAGGCGAAGAACTTGATGAAGAAACTGTGGGCTGCCTGGGTGTTTATTTATGGAACCCGCAGAGGAAATCATGGCCAAAGATCGTGGCACGTATTCCGAAGAGTTCGGAAGGTGGAAAGGATTTTCCAGCCGATCGGTTCTCATGTCGTTTGGGATTCTTATCGAGTCGTATTCGGCTTTGACTGGATGGGATTCGGCTATGTCATAGTTGAAGCGTTTTCGGGTCTAAGTACTATTATGGCCAACTTTGCCGAATGAAAGAAAAACAGAGTTGAAAGGATGACAAGATTACAGGGTTAATAAAACATTCGGCTATCAAACATAATTCACACACCCAAGAACTTTGAGATTACATTTTTGGCATTTGATATCATGTTGCTGATGTTCTCTAATAAGTTTTTATCAGCTTCTTGGGTTCTGGTCAGGGCAGCGAGCTTCGCCTTGAGTTGTTTGTCTTCGTTTAAAGCTGCTAAGGCTTCCTTTCGCCTCTTCTCTGTTAGCTTGGGAAGCTCTACTATTTTCTTCTTGTCAGCTTCAATTTCGGCCGATAGATTTTTCAATTCGGCTTCAAGTGCAGCTTTTCTGATCTCCTTCATTTCAAGTTCAGATTCCAGTTTGGTTAATAATTCCTTATCATTCTGGACTTGAGTATGCAGATCTTTTACAGATTGCTTAACCAAAGTTCTCCTTTGCTCCAAGGCTGGTTGAGCCGATTGATTCTTCAGAGCTTGTTTCACTGCGATAAAATGATCATCCAATCTGGAAATTGGATCTAAAGAAGTCTTGATATCGGCAGGAAGATCTTGATCAACTGATTCGAGCAAATCTCTTAAAAGATCAGCATTGGTAACTTGTTCCCGAGTGTCCTTATGCAGAAAAGAGAGGATTTCTTTCAGTTTTGCTTGATTCTCCTCTGATAAAGTTTGACCAGAAGAGGTTTCTTCTCCTTGTTCGGCAACTAGATCATCCACAGCAAATGAATAGCTGGGTGAAGAAGTGGTTTTCTCCTGAAAAAGATATTGCCGAATTATTGATGATTCATTGGATAAAGAGCTGGAAGACTGAGTAATTATCTCTACCTCATTCCTGGTCTCTTGGATGGAAAGAGAGGGCAGCTCGAGCTCAGGCAAAGATTCTTGTATGTCATGCTGAGGAGAGCTTGGAAGATCTGTTGGTGGAAAAGAGGCTTCTAGTTGAGGAACATCAGGAGAAGCTGAAGCTAGTTCTTGATGAGAAGGAGGATTCTCCGAAATTGGGTCTATTGAGATTTGCTCTGAAACTGAAAAGGAATAAATGCCGATGAAGAGGAACTTTAGAGACAAAAATGTGAGAAAATTTTACCAATCATTGGAGCATCGGCAGGACCTGTACTGATTGCTGGCTGTTGTTCTTTGGACTGAAATCAAAAAGAAACAAAGCTGAGCAAAACACCAAAAGCATTATAGTCAAAGAAAAAGGACTCTGACCTTGGTTTTGCTACTTGTTCTTTTCTTCTTTACAACTGAGGGAGCAGTTATAAGGAGGGTTTTCCTCTTGACAGATGATGGTCTAGTGAGTATTGGATCTGAAGAAGCTTGTCTAGCCATCAGCTGAGCCAAGGTAGGGGATTGGTGCCCCAAAGCAGAGATTGGGCCTGCAGTTTTGTATAAAATTACCCTGGCAAGAGGGGCAGGTGTTATGTCCTGCAAAATAATGGAGTCAGAATTAATTGGGGCCAATGTTGTTAAGATAGATAAAGGAATAAGCATATTACCTCTGCAGTTGGCTGATAGTCAGGCATTAATTCAAGGCAGAAGGGATGAATTGGCATGTTGAAGATATGATCATGGAATTCTTGCCACCAGAGAGTGAAGGAAGGATGAGCAGATATTATTGGCACAAAAGGATCAGGTGCATAAATAGTTCCACAGCATTTATAGTTGAAAATCCTTCTTGTTTCTGTGAGATCCTTGACTATCTCCCTGGGCCTGAGGAATTCATGGAGAAATAGCCTAGGGGGCACTTGGCCACATCCCAACTGTCTAGCCATCATGTTTGGCTGATAATATTCATAAGTGCTTTGGACTAGCCTCCCTCCACAGAATTCGGCTGGCAGGATGCAGGGCTGGATGAAGGCATTAAAAATTGCTACAGATTGTACATCAGTGCATCCAGTCTCAAAGCTGAATTCGCAAGGGAGAGTAAGGTTGTCATTGTCCAAATAAGGGAACCAAAGAGGATTGGCAAAACCCCTGAAGAAGAGCTCAAATAGTTCACCGATGGTCTTGTTGATGGATACAGTGGAGGCAGCTTCTCCATAAGTTTGACAACCTTTGGTTCTTCGGGTTTCTCCTTCTTTATAATTGATTGAAGGGAAGTCTCGGCTGTTGAGATCAATAGCAACGATTTGGTGCATATATAATTGCAGCCACATCTGGACGAACCACCAGGGACCATTGACACAGGGGATCTTCTTGCTAGTGTGCATCAGGTGGGTGGTTTGGTTGAGCATATGGTAAACGCTTCCCAGGAGGTATTTCCCAAGTGGGATGACTTTTCCAGCAGCCAGCTCTTCAGCCATCACAATGTGATTCAAGGTTGGCTCATTGGCTTTGCCACAAAAAACTGATCTGCATAGCCACATGTTCAGGAAAGCTCTGTATTCGACATCAGTCAGAGGACCATCAGACATATGATTCTGGATATATCTCTTGTATCCAACCCCTGTTCTTACTCCTGTCTGCTTGGAGGAACCTTTATGGTCATATGGATGCACAGTTCCTGTAACATTCAGGCCGGTCATCATGTAGACATCGGCTAAGGTAGGGGACATTGGGCCATGGCCGAAGAGAAAAGCATTTGCACCATTGGACCAGAAGTGGCAAGCTGCGATCAGAAGGTTCTCATTCTTTGGTGTTTCAGCTAGAGATAGCTCCAAGCAATGAGAAATACGAAGGCTGTCCCAATTCTGTGTCTGGGGACTTTTATCGTCAGAGATCCTTTTGTACCAGTTTCTCCATCCGGCGATTGGGGGCAAAGGCCAGTTCTTGAAGGCATCTTGCCACTCCTGAGGTTTTGTCAGTGAAATCTTAAAAGGAATCCGCTGAGATTCGGCCGCAATGATTTCAGAAGGATCTGAATCTCCTACGGGACCGAGGAAATAGGATGGAGATTTTTCCTCAACAGGGATGAGGATTTCGGCAGCTAGGGCCTATCAAAGGGGATGAGAAGAAATTTAAAATGCAAATCGAAAGAAGAGTGCCGAACATGCTTGAGGGGATTGAAGTTTACCTGGAGAGCAAGATCTTGGTCCGCCATTTGAAGGTTGGATCTTGGAAGACGATGACTTAGGGTTCGGATCCGGATGAGAGCTCTGAAGATTCGGAAGGAAAAGCGGGTGCCGAGCAGAACCAACTTGGAAATGTTAAGTGCTTTTGGTCAATTCCGAGATAAAAGTTACCTCTTATCCCGAAATTGAAGGGGCATGTGTTGACACCAAAAATTGGCACCAGGAAGAGGCTGACATGTGGGCCGGATTTGGTAGAAGGATGCCATTCGGCTAAAAGGGTTTTTTCTGAAGCATTCGGCAAAGATGCTCTGCGGTCGGGAACGCGTCGCCATTCGGCTGAAATATTCGGCAGAGATACTCTGCGGTCGGGAATGCGTCATCATTCGGCAGAGGCATTGTTCCGCAGGCGAAGAGTGGTAGCATTCGGGAAGACATGATGACGTGGATCAACATAAGGAAAAGGCCGGTTCGAACAAGGAAAGCTATGTGGACACGAAGATTCGTCATTTATTTTTAGAAACAAGTGTTGTAGTCGTGTCCGACTAGGAGTTGTATCAAGACCTGGGTATAAATATAAACCCATGGCAGCTGTAAAAGAAGAGAGAATGAATCATACAACAAACCGGCCCCGTGCCAACATCGAGTCCTTTAGTCGAGTCGTCGAGTTCTTCGAGAGGAGTCATCGATCCGTCGACCTCCGTAAGTACCGGCAACCTTGTATCATGCTTAGTATCATGCGGTGGATTTAAGCTTTGATGCAAGTAGTCTTGTTACCATGCTTAGTATCATCCGGTGGATTTAAGTTGTGGTTTCAAGAAGGTTCCTCTGTTAGGTCATGAGCCATGCGGTGGGCTAAGATCTAGTATGGACCAAGTTATCGGCTCTGTTAGATTTCGGCAAGATCTAACAGATTCATTAAGTTACCCCGTGTTGCTCCTTTTTTACTATGTGCTTAATTCATGCAACACACCTTTGCCCAATCTAGACTGGTCGGGTTCGGTTCTAGACCGCAAAACGATGAAAGAACCGCGGCGTCCATATAGCCGAATCCGAAACAGTCTAGGTTGCCACGTGTCGCGGGTTCAAGCTTGTCGGCATCGTGTAGATCTTGACAGAACCGGGTATCATGCGGTAGATGCAGGTTTTTGGGTCGTCTTAGAGCTAATCATCCGGTGGATTAGAATTCGATTCGATCTGATAGATTTATCTTTACCGATTAGGCTTGTTCCTTCGCCATGGACCCCGATTCGGCTAAATAGCCGCATTCGGTAGTGCTCTCACGAGTGAACGTGTGTTCGTGGGTTTGCATTGGACAATGAATGCTTTTAGCCTTTCACGATTAGGTTGTATCATGCGGTGGATTGATCTAATCTGATTAGTGGTGTGGTCTCAAACAAGTCGTATCATGCGGTGGATTAACTTGTTTGCTATCATGCTTGACGGGTGCTGCTTTCGGCCTATGCATTCTTGTTTTCAATGTAAATTCGTGACTGTGTTGTGGGTTCGTAACTAAACATTGAGTGCTTTTAGCTTTTCATGATTAGATTGTATCATGCGGTGGATTGATCTAATCTGATTAGTGGCGTGGTCACAAACAAGTCGTATCATGCGGTGGATTAACTTGTTTGCTATCATGCTTGACGGGTGCTGCTTTCGGCCTATGCATTCTTGTTTTCAATGTAAATTCGTGACTGTGTTGTGGGTTCGTAACTAAACATTGAGTGCTTTTAGCTTTTCATGATTAGATTGTATCATGCGGTGGATTGATCTAATCTGATTAGTGGCGTGGTCACAAACAAGTCGTATCATGCGGTGGATTAACTTGTTTGCTATCATGCTTGACGGGTGCTGCTTTCGGCCTATGCATTCTTGTTTTCAATGTAAATTCGTGACTGTGTTGTGGGTTCGTAACTAAACATTGAGTGCTTTTAGCTTTTCATGATTAGATTGTATCATGCGGTGGATTGATCTAATCTGATTAGTGGCGTGGTCACAAACAAGTCGTATCATGCGGTGGATTAACTTGTTTGCTATCATGCTTGACGGGTGCTGCTTTCGGCCTATGCATTCTTGTTTTCAATGTAAATTCGTGACTGTGTTGTGGGTTCGTAACTAAACATTGAGTGCTTTTAGCTTTTCATGATTAGATTGTATCATGCGGTGGATTGATCTAATCTGATTAGTGGTGCGGTTTCAAACAAGTCGTATCATGCGGTGGATTAACTTGTTTGCTATCATGCTTGACGGGTGCTGCTTTCGGCCTATGCATTCTTGTTTTCAATGTAAATTCGTGACTGTGTTGTGGGTTCGTAACTAAACATTGAGTGCTTTTAGCTTTTCATGATTAGATTGTATCATGCGGTGGATTGATCTAATCTGATTAGTGGCGTGGTCACAAACAAGTCGTATCATGCGGTGGATTAACTTGTTTGCTATCATGCTTGACGGGTGCTGCTTTCGGCCTATGCATTCTTGTTTTCAATGTAAATTCGTGACTGTGTTGTGGGTTCGTAACTAAACATTGAGTGCTTTTAGCTTTTCATGATTAGATTGTATCATGCGGTGGATTGATCTAATCTGATTAGTGGCGTGGTCACAAACAAGTCGTATCATGCGGTGGATTAACTTGTTTGCTATCATGCTTGACGGGTGCTGCTTTCGGCCTATGCATTCTTGTTTTCAATGTAAATTCGTGACTGTGTTGTGGGTTCGTAACTAAACATTGAGTGCTTTTAGCTTTTCATGATTAGATTGTATCATGCGGTGGATTGATCTAATCTGATTAGTGGCGTGGTCACAAACAAGTCGTATCATGCGGTGGATTAACTTGTTTGCTATCATGCTTGACGGGTGCTGCTTTCGGCCTATGCATTCTTGTTTTCAATGTAAATTCGTGACTGTGTTGTGGGTTCGTAACTAAACATTGAGTGCTTTTAGCTTTTCATGATTAGATTGTATCATGCGGTGGATTGATCTAATCTGATTAGTGGCGTGGTCACAAACAAGTCGTATCATGCGGTGGATTAACTTGTTTGCTATCATGCTTGACGGGTGCTGCTTTCGGCCTATGCATTCTTGTTTTCAATGTAAATTCGTGACTGTGTTGTGGGTTCGTAACTAAACATTGAGTGCTTTTAGCTTTTCATGATTAGATTGTATCATGCGGTGGATTGATCTAATCTGATTAGTGGCGTGGTCACAAACAAGTCGTATCATGCGGTGGATTAACTTGTTTGCTATCATGCTTGACGGGTGCTGCTTTCGGCCTATGCATTCTTGTTTTCAATGTAAATTCGTGACTGTGTTGTGGGTTCGTAACTAAACATTGAGTGCTTTTAGCTTTTCATGATTAGATTGTATCATGCGGTGGATTAATCTAATCTGATTAGTGGCGTGGTCACAAACAAGTCGTATCATGCGGTGGATTAACTTGTTTGCTATCATGCTTGACGGGTGCTGCTTTCGGCCTATGCATTCTTGTTTTAATGTAAATTCGTGACTGTGTTGTGGGTTCGTAACTAAACATTGAGTGCTTTTAGCTTTTCATGATTAGATTGTATCATGCGGTGGATTAATCTAATCTGATTAGTGGCGTGGTCACAAACAAGTCGTATCATGCGGTGGATTAACTTGTTTGCTATCATGCTTGACGGGTGCTGCTTTCGGCCTATGCATTCTTGTTTTAATGTAAATTCGTGACTGTGTTGTGGGTTCGTAACTAAACATTGAGTGCTTTTAGCTTTTCATGATTAGATTGTATCATGCGGTGGATTAATCTAATCTGATTAGTGGATAAATGGAAGATATTTAAAGAAGTATTATCCCAGTATTGAGATCAATCGGTGATTGATATGTTGAATTACCAAACAGCCGATATTCGGGAAGCTATCGTCTTTAGAAGGGAGTTAACAGAGACATTGGAGGAAAAGAAAGATGGCCAATACTGAATGTATTGCCCTTAGCGCAAAATATATACATCAATCACGGAGTGATTCCAGCAACTAAACAAAAGACTTCCATTGGTTAGGTCATTTACAAGAAGGAGGGCACAAGATTGCAATGGAGATTAGTTGATCCACCCAATCCTATGCCTAATCGGGATATCATGATTGAAAGAATCGGCCAGATCTGTCCCTGTTTCTTTCATGTCCTCCACAGAGTGTTCTACTTCACGCTCCAGGCCCCGCTCGCAAACATCGAATCTACTGTAGTCGACGCCAGAATGAATCCGCACGGCGTTGAAGGCGAGTGCTGCACCATAGCCCATACCGGCCCTGGAGATATCAGGAAGGATGTGGTTGATTTTGTTCACCCGATCCAAAGCCGTCCTGCCTGTAGCATTGGCCGTAAGGGCAAGCCTGGCGACGGCTGCTTCTAGAGTCCGAAGCTGTTTTTCCAGAGCTAAAAGAAAGAGTAAGCAAAAGCGAAAAGGAAAAACGAGATCAGGAATAAGAAGATACTCACCAGCAGCTCGCTTCCGAGCAATGTCACGTTCTCTGGAAATTCGATCAATCTCTTGATTCTTATCTTCCAGGATAAGTTGAAAGTTGACAACTTGATGAATCAGGTCCTCTGGAAGATCATCATCGACTCTCCTGTGTAAGGGCAAACCAGATAAGAATGATTGCATTATCATAAAATGGAGTAAAGAAGAAGATAACCTCCTCTTAGAGGTGCTAGATGCACCAGGCTCGGAATTTTGCCTGCTGCTCACAGAAGACATTTTCTAGGCTGGATTAGATGATGAATGAGAAGAGGAAAGGGTGTTCTTTGAACTCTAAGATTAAAAAACAGGGCAGTCTGGAAAACGTTGGCCGAAACGGAGTGGAAAGGCAGTTTAAAAGGGCCATCGAGGAGTGCGTTGAAAGGTGAGTCGGCAGATGAAGCAATTATGACGCGCGTATGTTTCCAAAGTACTGAAGATGACAGGTGGACCCGATAAGAAGACGAAAGGGCATTCGGCAAAATAAGCAGGAAGCTGGTCAGTAATGAAGAATCGGTAAAGTGGTGATACCGCTGGACTTCGATTGAGAGAGAACATGATAGATGGAGCTGACTTGCAAAAGGGAGACACGTGATAACAAAGGATGCCGAATGTGCTTGAGGGATTAAAAGCTCACCTGGAGGACAAGATCTTGGTTCGCCATTTGAAGATTGGAGCTTGAAAGATGCAACGAACTAGGATTTGAGTTTGGAAGGCGCGCTCCGAGGATTCGGAAGCAGAAAGCGAATATCGAACAGATTCAGCTTGAAGTGTTGGGGATTCCTGGTCAATTCCGAGATAAAAGTATCCTTTATCCCGAAATTGAAGGGGCATGTGTTAACACCAAAAATTAGCACCAGGAAGAGGCTGACATGTGGGCCGAATTTGGTGGAAGGATGCCATTCGGCTAAGGGAATTTCTCTGAACCATTCGGCAAAGGCACTCTGCGGTCGGGAACGCGTCATCATTCGGCAGAGGCATTATTCCGCAGGAAGCGGTAACATTCGAGAAGACATAATGACGTGGGTCAATACAAGGAAAAGGCCGGTTCGAACAAGAAACGCGATATGGACACGAAGATTCATCGTTTATTTTTGGAGGCAAGTATTGTAGTCGTGTCCGACTAGGAGTTGTATCAAGACCTGGGTATAAATACAAACCCATGCTATTGCCGATTGGAACCAAATATGCAGCATTCGGCAAATGGTCTCCAAATTGGGAAGGTCCTTCCAGAGTGGTTAGATGTGTGCCTGGAAATGCATATATTTTGAAGACATTATTGGGAGAAGAATTTGCTTCTGCTATAAATGGAAGATATTTGAAGAGGTATTATCCCAGTATTGAAATCGATCGGTGATTGATATATTAATGAAATAGCTGCAGCAGAGATAGTGTGGAGCAAAGAACCAGTTACAATGACTCAAAGATGGATCAAACAGATGAAAGGAACATATGATTTTGATGTGACTAAGGCAGACAAATTGTTTGAGTTCCTGGTGAAAGAAGGCAGAATCAAATTGCCAGAGGGGCATTCTATGCTTCGGCCCGATGGAGTGAAAGATAAGAGGTACTGTGGGTTTCATGATAGAAATTCTCATTCCATTAATGAATGCAGAGTCTTTAGGATGAAGATTCAGAAAGCTATCCAGGAAGGACATTTGAAATTCGACAACAAAATGAAACTGGACAGTAACCCTTTCCCTCAGAATATGATCGGGTTCTCAGTTAATATGGTAAATGCTGTCCCATCTGGAGAAAAGGGAAGATTGAAAGTTTTAACCTCAAAGAAGGCAAAGCAGGATGGTTCAGTTGATCCTACTCGGCAGATCACAATTGAACAGATTCGCCAGAAAGATCTTCGGTTCCCAAATAGCCGATTTGAAGTGGGAGAATCCTTTAAACCTAGAGTTACTACACGTATTCTCCTCAACAAATGGCAGCGTCAGCAAGAAAAAGAGCGTTTTCAAAGGCGTGAATACGAGGAGGAGAAAAGAAGGCGCGAAGAAGAAAGGTTTGAGGAAGAACAAGAAGAGTATGCTCGAGAGCAGGAACGAGCGCATTGGGGGTGTGCATTCTTCAGACACTGTTGGAACGAAGGTTTAAAGCTGCCTACAAAGAATAACTGTCCTGAGTGCAATAATGGGTATGTCGAACATAGGCAAAATGTTGCCAATCGCCGATCTGTCCATGAAAGAATTGGTAGGGTGCATCTTAGTGATGATCGGCGTTTTGATGATCAACCAAGAAAGAGACATGCTGATTGCAGATGGATTGATCATGAGGAAGAAGACCGTGAGTATGTTTGGCAAAAAGGACAGTGGTGTCCACCTGGTTTAAGAAGGAGTCAGAAGAGAAGAGTTCAACGCCTGAGGAATCAAGAATTAAAGCAAGCAAGGCCTAGGATGAAATCGATATGGCTCCCAAAAGACAGGCCTGACGAACATAGTCATTCGGCTCCTACATGCATGGTATGTTTCTTGCCGAATGAATTCATGGCTCCAGCTAACCAAATTGTACAGGAAGAGGTATTGCCCGATATAGATGACGCCGAACAATTTGGGTTAATGGCACAATTGATGTTGAACAAACAAGCTGTTTTTGAGAAGCCAACCCAGAATCGGCACATGAAGCCACTGTACTTGAAGGGATATGTTAATGGCAAACCATTGACCAAGATGTTTGTCGATGGAGGAGCTGCTGTCAATGTAATGCCATACACCACATTCAGGAAGCTTGGTATGGGCCTTAGAGATTTGACACCAACGAGCATAATTCTAAATGATTTTGCTGGAAATCCTTCGGACACCAAGGGATGCGTACATGTTGATCTGATGATTGGGTCCAAGACTCTGCTTACGACTTTCTTTGTCATTGAGGGCAAAGGGGCATATAGCTTGCTGCTTGGAAGAGATTGGATTCATGCAAATTGTTGTATTCCATCTACTATGCATCAACAGCTTATTCAGTGGATAGATGATGAGGTGGAGATTGTCCAAGCAGATGATTCAATAAGCGTGGCAAATATGGAACCAGCTTTCTGGGAATATCAAGGCATAGATTGTTTCTCAGGCAAAGACTGGGGAGAAGGTCCTGTGGCACCAGCCAGCAGTGATCAACAGCCGATCGAAGCAGTCGGCTCTCATAGTAATTTTTGATGGAAAATCCAATTGATGGAACTGATGGAAAATTAGGACGTGGATTTGTGTCGGCCGATAAATTAGAAGAAGTGGACATTGGAGATGGTGACAAGCCAAGGCCGACATTTATCAGTGCTAACTTGGATTCGGTTTTCAAAGAAAAGTTGGTGACATTGTTAAAAGAATACAAGGACTGCTTTGCTTGGGATTATTCGGAGATGCCTGGTCTAGACCGTTCTATTGTTGAGCATCGGTTGCCAATCAAACCTGGATACAGACCTTACAAGCAACCACCCCGAAAAATCTACAAGGAAGAAGTGTTGGCCGATGTGAAAAAGGAGATTGAAAGATTACTAGATGCAAATTTCATTCGGCCCTGTAAATACGCGGATTGGATCTCTAATATTGTTCCTGTCTATAAGAAAAATGGAAAAATGAGGGTTTGCATAGACTTTAGAGACTTAAACAAGGCTACACCCATGGATGGATATCCAATGCCTGTTGCTGATTCATTGGTTGATGCTGCTGCTGGATACAAAGTGCTCAGTTTCATGGATGGTAATGCAGGATACAATCAGATTTTTATGGCATTAGAAGATATAGTAAAGACAGCTTTCAGGTGTCCTGGACACATAGGGTTGTTTGAATGGGTTGTCATGACCTTTGGATTGAAAAATGCCGGTGCAACTTATCAAAGGGCTATGAATTATATTTTTCATGAGTTGATCGGCAAGATTGTGGAAATATATATTGATGATGTGGTGATCAAGTCATTGGATCATGAGTCTCATTTGGCCGACATAAGGAAAACTCTAGAATGCACCAGGAAGCATGGGCTTAAGATGAACCCGAACAAGTGTGCTTTTGGAGTTTCGGCTGGAGAGTTTCTGGGATTTTTGATACATGAAGGAGGAATAGGAGTTGGTAAGAAAAGCATGAAGGCAATTGATGAAATTGTTCCTCCAACTAATCTTAAAGAGCTACAATCACTGCTTGGCAAGATAAATTTTGTGAGAAGATTCATATCAAACTTGTCACAAAAGGTGTTGCCCTTTTCCTCACTATTGAAAATAAAGAAGGATCAAAAGTTTGTATGGGGTGACGAACAACAAAAGGCTTTTAATGAAATAAAAGAGTACATGAAGAAGCCACCAGTATTGGTGCCTCCACAATTGAACAAGCCTTTCAAGTTGTACGTGGCGGCCGATGCCCAAACTATTGGATCGGCCCTCATTCAAGAATTTGAAGGGAAGGAAAGAGTGGTTGCATACCTTAGCCGAAAGTTATTAGATCCGGAAACAAGGTATTCGGCTATAGAGAAACTTTGCTTATGTGTTTACTACTCCTGTACAAAATTTCGGCACTACTTACTACATGCCGAATGCATTGTGTATTCAAAATTTGATGTGATAAAACACATGTTGTCTATGCCGATTTTGAACGGAAGGATTGGCAAATGGATTTTAGCTTTGTCTGAGTTTGAATTAAGATTTGAATCGGCAAAGGCTGTTAAGGGACAGATTATTGCCGATTTCATTACTGAACATCATGATACATCGATAAATTTGCTTAACATTGTTCCTTGGGTGTTATTCTTCGATGGATCTTCATGCAACAAAGGTGGTGGAGCAGGTATCTTATTAATTTCACCCAAAGGAGAAACATTTGAGTTTGCTGTTCCCATTCAATCTGCTGTTACTAACAATCAAGCTGAGTATGAGGCATTGCTCAAAGGGCTCCAATATTTGAAAGAAGCAAAGGCCATTGCGGTTGAAATTTTTGGAGATTCAGAATTGGTCATAAAGCAATTGAATGGTGAATATGAGTGCAAAAGTGATACCTTGAGGAATTACTATGAAGAATGCAAAGAAATATTGAAGAGCTTTCGGTCAGTAATTCTACAACACATTCCTAGAGGGGATAATGGAGAGGCAAATAGATTGGCCCAAAGTGCATCAGGTTATAAAGAGCTTCGAGAAGTTTTTCCTGTTCTGTCAGGATTGCCCGTGGAGGAGTGAGTTGGTGTTGGAAACTGTTTTGTAAACTTCTAAATGCTGGTGCATAGGAAAACCCCTAGCTATTCCTTGAGTATTTGTATACTAGATTAGTCCACCTTAAAGCTTGCACATCTATGGATGGTGACGTGGAACTGTTCCAACCCTTAGGAATGGTTCAAGGTCTTGCAGGTTACGAGTCTGGCTTCAACAACAATGCTGATCGTTGGTCTAATTGAGGTGCGGCGCTACGCTCCAGTGGTTGACTATGGAGGAGAAGAAGATGAAGCCCTGATGACTTAGCTACCGCTGTGTAGGCTTTCCTTTCTGTCGATTAGCCTAAGAGGCTTGTACTCGTACTTCCTATGTTGGGAGGTGTAATAATCTAAACATTACACTGTTTTAATTGATGTATGGATGTGATAACTTCTTGTTGACAGCCAAAATTGGCAGTCACCGGGACAAACCGGTCTGACCGGTTTGCCCAACCGGTCAGACCGGTTTGGGTTTGTAATTCGAGTAGGTTTAGGATTCCGAGTTTGATCTCATATTGTAACCGACTCATCAGGGGTAAGACTTCCCCGGCCTATAAATATAAAGGCTAGAAGGCCGATTAAGGTATTCCCATCGAATCAACATCAATTTTATCTCTATTTTTGCCTCTCAAACCCTAGTCTTTTCCAACCCCATATTTACTGTTCTTTGCTCGTCTATACGGCATTCAAGGACGTTCTAGGTGGCCTGCCGACCCTAGAGCAACCCTAGATTGCTCGAGCTCCGACGGGGTCCCTCCCGAGCTTGGGTTTCTAGGTCTTCACGACTTCCCGACAGAAAGCGGTCAGACCGGTTCTGTAAACCGGTCAGACCGGTTTGCCCGAGAGAGGCCGGGTGTTGGCTGTGGTGACGGCCTTGCTGCATGTTCTGCGAGATCTCGAGTTTGTTGGCGCGCTTCTGTGTCAACATACTTTTTGGCGACTCCGCTGAGGAACGATTAATCTGGTTGTAAAACCGATCTAATCTACTCCAAAGATGACGGGATCAATCAGTGATCTTGACAAGAACAACATCATCACCACGACGATGGAGGAGCTCACGGACGAGGAGCGGAAGCGGTACCTGATTGCTGAGGAGCACTTCAAGGCACAATTCTTGAAGGGTTTCAAGAAGGATTGTTGTGGTTTTCTCAAGAGAGTTGAGGAGTTCTTCATGCCGGCTTTCAAGATAGCAAACGACAAAGTGGAAGAACTTCCTAAAGTAAGCGGTGAATCCTCATCCTCTGATTTTATGCAACAAGTAACTCGTATAATGGATGAAAAATTAAATGCTGCACAAGCCACTACTAGTGAGTTACTTGTTAGTATGGTTAGTAATCTTGATAAAGGTAAAGGTGCTATAGAAACTAACACGTCAGGCATACCAGAAAACATTATAGATCCAAATTTGGGCATGCCGGCGAATTTTTATCCAGGGCAGCCACCTCATCATGGTTCGGTCACAACCGGTCTGACCGGTTTGGCCAGTTCAGCTGGTCAGACCGGTTCCATGGGTGTTGGTGCGACAAACGTGATGGTTTTAGCTAATACAGTTGCTTCTAGTCCTGTTTTTACACCTCCTCTTACTACTGTTATGGGAAGCTCACCCATTGGATCTGGCACTTCTTCTAGGCCGATTCCAAACGCTTCTCAAGGTGCAACGCATAATACATCTCATTTTATGACTAGTGCAAGCTATCAAGCCGATTTCTCTAAGTTCAAAGAGGATCTGGCTAATACAATTAAGACTAAATTTGGGATTGATTTGGGTAGCTCACGCTTATATCAAAAACCATATCCTCCTGAATTTGATTTAGTTCCTTATCCTAATGGTTGGCGTGTTCCTGAGTTTGTTAAATTCAATGGTGAAGATAATCGTACTACTATGGAGCATGTTAGTCAATATATTTTGCAGTTAGGAGAAGCAAGTTTTCTTCGCTTGCTCCTAATTCTATTCAAACTCGGACTCAGTTGGAGCGTAAATTTCATGATCACTTCTTTAGCGGAGAAAACGAAACTAAATTGACTGATTTAACATCTATTAGACAAAACTGAGAGGAATCGGTTATGGATTATTTTAGAAGATTTAAGGCTACAAAAAATAGATGTTTTAATTTGTCAATTTCTGAAAAGATTTAGCAGATTTAGCTTTTGCTAGCTTGCGATCTTATTTGAAAGAGAAATTAGAAGGTTTTGATTTTTCTCTGTATTAATCACTTACAAATGAAGGTCATGGGTTTAGAGCTTAAGTTAAAAAATTCAAGACAATCTACTAAACCTCATCGGTCCAATGTGCATATTGTTGATAATGATTCTGATAGTTCGGATGATGAATGTAAAGAAATTTATGCTGCTGAGTTTGTTTGGCCATCAAAAGCTAAGCCTTGTTCTTGTCCTTCGTTGAAGCCGGTTCAGAAAAATCGGTGAGAAGAAATTAAATTTACTTTTGATGTTGCAAAATGTGATCGTGTTTTCGATGAATTGCTTAAGAATGGTTTCATTAAACTTTCTCATGCAATCCCACCAGCCGATCAATTGAAAAATCACGCATATTGTAAATGGCATAATTCTTTTTCGCATGCTACTAATGATTGCAATGCTTTCCGACGACAAGTACAATCGGCTATTAATGAAGGTCGATTAGTACTAGCTGAGATACAAGTTGATAAGGCTCCTTTCCCTGTTCAACTCTGAATTTGAATACCAAGGTGCTGATTCGGCCGGAACAAGCCGATGGAGCTAAGGGTAAGAATGTGGTGATTGGAGATCCAAGGCCGGAAAAAGTTAATAATCAATCTCCGGTCAGAAAAGTGATGCTTGGAAAGACTCTGGATGGAAAAGAGTCTCTGAAGGTTACAATTAACACATCAAGGCCCAGGGGGCAAGAGAGTTCCTCAGAAGAGAATCGGTCCGCTGATCAGGCGAAACGGTCAGACCGGTTTCCCAAACCGGTCAGACCAGTTTGCCCCTAGACCGACCTAGGACTTTCAAGCCCAAGCGTCCGGAACTGGGTACTTAGAAGGTGAATGAACCTAAAGTGCAAGGTACAGTTCTAAAGCAGGGAGCTACTTTCAATCAGCTCCTGAACAAGTACACAAAGGCCGCTCAAGTTGATCGGCCGGTAAAAAAGTGACCAAGATCACCAATGCGTGGAGATGGTTATTCAGAGAGCAATAGGCGCCGTGGTGATGTTACTGTTTATCCGCCACAGAAGATGTATGCTACTATGCCATGGGCACCTCCCGCATCAAATTCTCAATATCCAACATGGGAACAAGGAGTGTGGATGCAATGTTTCCCTATGCCACAACCAGCTCATGATTACATGAACAATGGTCCCAGAATTCCAGTACATGACCGATTGGGCTCATACCAATCAGATCTGGCACCAGCACCAAAAGCGGTCAGACTGGTTGCCTCAAACCGGTCAGATCGGTTTCGATCTGATCAAAAAATTCAAGTTCCTCCCAAACAAGAATACCGTGTCAAGGAAAAGAAGGAGGATGTGTAGCCCATGGTTGATTCAAAAAGAACCAAGGACAGTGGTTTTGTGACAATTGGTGAAGTTCCGGTGGCTATGCAAGACTTGAGCAAAAAGCCGATAGTTATTGGAGATTCGGCTCCTGTTGTAATCAAAAGGCCGATCATGACTAATGATCACAAGGCTAGCAGTAGCAAGGCTATGAAGAAAGTGTTTCAACCGAGGTGGTGTCCTTCTGGTTTAACTCATACATAGAAGAGAAAATTATAGCGCTTGCGAAACAAAGAAAAAAGGGAACAGGAGGCTGAGAAGCTGAGGGATGACAGTTCAACAGATACAGGCCTATGATTCCTCAGACCAAGACGTGGCAAGTTAAATCAGTTGTGCAGTCAGCAGCACAACCGGTCAGACCGGTTTCCGAATCCGGTCAGACCGGTTTGGGTCAGCCCACTGCAGAAGCGGTTAGACCGGTTTCTGGAACCGGTCAGACCGGTTTGGAGACAGAGGCAGGGGCTGAAATCACTTTGACCACCAATGAAAATACAACTCCTCAATTCCTCCGGTAGTTGAAGATGAAGAATTAGTTGATTTTGAGCCTTCTCTGGAGCGTGACAACATGGAGGTCAATGCTGTCTATTTGTCTTCAGATTACTTCGTGGTGCCAGAGGAGGAAATTTCTCATCTTCAACTCGGGCCTCGAGATGCTGTATTTCAGGAGCCTAAAGAATCAGAAAACCATCTCAAGGCTTTATACATGAGAGGGCACATCAACGGGAAGCCAGTTTCGCGTATGTTGGTTGATGGTGGAGCAATTGTGAACCTTATGGCGTATGCCCTCTACAAGAAAATTGGTGGTAAAGACGAAGATCTCATCAAGATCTCATCAATACGAACATGATGGTCAGTGGAGTCAGCGGAGGTGATCCCATTGGCGCAAAGGGGGTGGCTTCTATGGAGTTTAATTCTTGGACGTGATTGGATTCATGCAAATCAATGCGTACTGTCTACCTTGCATCAATGTCTCATTCAGTGGATCGGCGATGAAGTTAAAGTTGTAAACGGTGACACTTCTTCCTTCGTTGCGATAGCCGATTCCGATTCTATTAGTGCAAATGGAAACATCAAGTGTTTGTCGGGCATGGATTTGACCGACTACGAGCTTATCAGTTGCACCAAGGATGGCTTTGTTCCTGCTACATTAAAGCCAATGGAGAATCGGTTGAATTACTTGCTGTAATTAATGGAGCAAACAAACCAGCCAGGTGAAACCAGTCAGACCGCTTCCAGGAACCGGTCAGACTGGTATGGATCTGAACAGAGCCCGTCGAAGAAAACCGGTCAGACCGCTTCTGGAGACTGGTCAGACCGGTTTAAGGCAAAACAGTGGCCTCAAGACCAAATTAATCATGATCGGTAGAGTACAAGTGGTATGTTTGAAGGTATTGAAGATCTGGGTGACATGGATAAATTGGGTTAGGGTTTTACATCAGCCGACCCCTTAGAAAAAATAGATATTGCTGATGGTACTATTCCTAGGCCAACTTTTGTGAACAAAAATTTATCGGCTGAATATAAAGATGAATTAATAAAATTGTTAAAAGAGTATGTCGAATGTTTTGCTTGGGAATATCGTGAGATGCCTGGTTTGAGTCGTGATTTAGTTGAGCATCCTTTACCAATAAAAGCCGGTTTTAGGCCTTTCAAGCAATCGGCTAGATGTTTTAATCCCGTTATTTATGACCGAAAAAAAGAAGAAGTTAATCGTTTGTTAGATGCTGGTTTTATTCGGACTTGTCGTTATGCGGAGTGGATTTCTAATATTGTTCCCATTGAAAAGCAGGATTCGGAAAACTTAGAGTTTGCATTGATTTTAGAAATCTTAATAAAGCTACTCCGAAAGATTCGTATCCCATGCCTATAGCCGATGTTTTGATTAACGAAGCATCTGGACATCGTGTTATTAGTTTTCTTGATGGTAACGCCGGATATAATCAAATATTTATGGCCGAAGACGATATGCACAAAACAGCCTTTCAATGTCCGGGATTTATTGGTTTGTTTGAGTGGGTGGTTATGACTTTTGGATCAAAGAATGCCGGCGTAACTTATCAAATGGCTATGAATTTAATTTTTCATGATTTACTTGGTGTGATTGTGGAAGTATATATTGACGATATTGTAGTTAAATCGGATGGATTGGATCATCATTTCATTTAGCCGATTTGAGACTTGCTCTTGGAAGGATGCGACGGTATGGTTTAAAGATGAATCCACTCAAATGTGCTTTTGGTGTTTCGGCTGGGAAGTTTCTTGGGTTCGTTATTCATGAAAACGGCATAGAGGTTGATCCCAAGAGAATTGAAGCTATGAAGATAGTCGAAGCTCCTACTTGCAAGCATGATTTACAGAAATTTCTAGGCAAGGTAAATTTCTTTAGAAGGTTTATAATTAACTTGTCTGGAAAGGTTGATGCTTTCACCCCTTTACTTCGGTTAAAGAATGAAGCCGATTTCACTTGGGGGGCAAAACAACAAGAATCTTTTGAGAAGATCAAAGAATATTTATCTTCACCGCCGGTGCTTAGGGCGCCTAAGAGAAGGGTTCCATTCAGACTCTATGTGGCGGCTGAAGAAAGAGTTATTGGAGCTGTTTTGACTCAATAAATCGATGCTGAGTATGTGATTGCCTATATAAGCCAACGGCTCATTGGTGCGGAAACAAGGTATACTTTCATTGAAAAATGATGTTTGTCATTGTATAATGCTTGCACTCAATTGAGGCATTATTTATTGTCTAGTACTTGCATCGTGTTATGTCAAACCGATGTGATTAAACATATGTTGCAAAAACCGATTTCGAGTGGAAGAATCGGTAAATGGGCTTATGCATTAGTTGAGTATGATTTGGCTTGTGAACCTCTAAAATCTATGAAAGGCCAAATTGTAGCTGATTTTATTGTTGAACATCGGATTGATGATACTTGTGAATTCGACGTCGGTTATGTTGCTTGTACACCATGGAAATTATACTTCGATGGATCGGTTTGCAATGATGGACAAGGAATCGGTGCTGTTTTTATATCACCAAGTATCATCAAGTGGTGCCGTTTTTGAGTTCTCAAACCGATTGGAGGAAAAACTAACAAATAATCAAGTTGAATATGAGGCTCTTCTATTTGGTTTGGAATTTTTGCAAGATATGGGAATAAAGCATGTTGAGGCTTTTGGTGATTCACTCCTGGTGGTACAACAAGTATCTAAGGTATGCCAATGTTATAATGGTTCACTAAATACATATCTTGGTAGATGCCTTGATATCATTGCTTCTTTTGATGAATTTACTATCAAACATATTCCAATAGAGGAAAATGGCAAGGCTAATACTCTGGCTCAGAAAGCATCTGGTTATGTGGTTGCAAAGAAGTATTTCTATGTCCAAAAACCGATGCAATCAAAAGCCAAGGTTCAGGTTCTGGACGAACCGGTCCAACCGGTTTCTCAAACCGGTCTGACCGCCAAAACCGGTCTGACCGGTTTGGAAACCGGTCTTACCGCTTCGTCTCCTGACAGCGGCAAAAACGTCTTGGATGGTGCTAATCGTACCAAGATTGAAGATCAGGACTGGAGGATGCCCATTATTGCTTATTTGAAGGATCCTGGTCATGGTGCAAAAAGAAATATTCGGCGAATATCATTCAAATATATTTTACTTAATGACGAGCTTTATTGTCGAACCGCCGAAGATTTACTTTTGAAGTGTTTGAACCCGGATCAGGCCAGAGTTGCCATGGGGGAGGTTCATGAAGGTATTTGTGGTACACATCAATCGGCTTCCAAGATGAAGTGGTTGCTTAGACGAGCCGGTTTTTATGGCCTTCTATGATGGCGGATTGTTTCAAGTATTATAAAGGGTTTGAAGAATGTCAGAAGTTTAGAGATTTGCAATTAGTTCTTGCTGCATTGATGCATCCTATTATCAAGCCATGGCCGTTCCGAGGTTGGGGGTTGGATTTTATTGGACAAATTAATCCTCCATCATCCAAAGGACATCGTTTCGTGTTGGTTGCTACAGACTATTTTACTAAGTGGACTGAAGCGGTTCCTTTGAAGAATATGACACATAGAGAGGTAATTGAGTTTATTACACAAAATATTGTTCATAGATTTGGTATCCCTCAAACTTTAACAACGGATCAAGGTACTTCATCTATGTCTAAAGAGGTACGTGAATTTACCATATCCTATAGAATTAAGTTGCTCAATTTATCTCCATATTACGCTCAGGCTAATGGTCAAGCCGAGTCAAGTAATAAAATTTTCATCAAATTAATCAAGAAAAACATAGAAGAGAATTCTAAGAGGTGGCATGAAGTATTATCCGAAGCATTATGGGCTCATCGTATGTCTAGACATGGTGCTACTAAAGTTACTCCTTTTGAGCTTGTGTATGGTCAAGAGGCCGTTTTACCCGTTGAGGTGAATCTAGGCGCTTATAGGTTGGCTAAACAAAATGATCTTGATGCCGTTGATTATCACAATTTAATGATGGACAACATTGACGAAGTGACCGACAAGCGATTAAAGGCTTTGAAGGAGATTGAAAGGGACAAGCTTCGGGTTGCTAAAGCTTACAATAAGAAGGCGCGAGGGAAATATTTTCAGATTGATGAGCTTGTTTGGGAGACGATCTTGCCTATTGGGACAAAAAGCAATAAATTCGGTAAATGGTCACCAAGTTGAGAAGGACCATATAGAGTTGTCAAAGTCATTTTTGGGAATTCTTATATGCTGGAGACATTGCAAGGAGATCATTTGCCTAGAGCTATCAATGGAAGATACTTGAAGAAATTCTATCCAAGTGTTTGGCAAGACGCGTGAAGATCAATGGCCGATAGACTTTGATATCGCCCTTAGCATAAATTTTAGCTCCTGAATTGTAATTACTTGCTTTTTAGTTCTCAAGTTCACTAAAAACGCAGGGCGGCATGTGTTGACAGCCAAAATTGGCAGTCACCGGGACAAACCGGTCTGACCGGTTTGCCCAACCGGTCAGACCGGTTTGGGTCTGTAATTCGAGTAGGTTTAGGATTCCGAGTTTGACCCCATATTGTAACCGACTCATGAGGGGTAAGACTTCCCCGGCCTATAAATATAAAGGCTAGAAGGCCGATTGAGGTATTCCCATCGAATAAACATCAATTTTATCTCTATTTTTCCTCTCAAACCCTAGTCTTTTCCAACCCCATATTTGTTGTTCTTTGCTTGTCTCTACGGCGTTCAAGGACGTTCTAGGTGGCCTGCCGACCCTAGAGCAACCCTAGATTGCTTGAGCTCCGAGGGGGTCCCTCCCGAGCTTGGGTTTCTAGGTCTTCACGACTTCCCGACAGAAAGCGGTCAGACCGGTTCTGTAAACCGGTCAGACCGGTTTGCCCGATGGAGGCCGGGTGTTGGCTGTGGTGACGGCCTTGCTGCGTGTTCTGTGAGATCTCGAGTTTGTTGGCGCGCTTCTGTGTCAACACTTATAAAATGAGTTCTGTACGTGATAGCTGTTGATTCTGGGACTATCACGATGGTACAGGGAGTCGGTTTTTCGGTAAGGAAAATCCGGTTCGTTTCAGAGAGTGTCACGGATAGCAATTGGGTTTCCCAGTGTTCAGTTACAACCTTGCAAGGGGCATGCTACTCAGCTCCATGGTGGGGTTGCCAAAACGAGTGGTGGTGATGGTCTAAGCTATCGGCTACACGACACGGAGGCCTACGGCGACCCCCACCTACGTTCATGCATGCCCTCACCACCTTCCTCTATTGCCCCTCTGTTGTCTGGTCCCTGTGTTCCTCCACCCGTTCTCCTACTTTCGCTGTTATCTGCTACATGCATGCCTCCCCTGCCGTCACCTATGGCCCCTGCCGACTGCTATGGGAGCAACAATGTTCCTGGCAATACATCTTTATTAGATTCCCAATTACATATACAGATTGAATATATTTTGATAAAAGTCCATGAATTGGTATCCTTTTCCAGATTAGTTTGATTTGTGTAATCCATATAACTCAGCCGCTTGAAGATGCTGGATTTTCATAGTTGACTATTGGGTATTGGATTTGAGCAAAGGTTTGTTGAGAAGCCCGTGTCCTTTGGTAATGTGGTGTTAGGGAAATTGTGTTAGATTGATGTATCAGCAAGCTCATGTCTTTTGATCTTGTAGTATACTATTTGATACTACAAGATGGAGAGGTAGTTTAGTTAGCAGGAAATAAAAGTTGGTTATGAGAGAGGGAAATTAGATCCTAGTGTTTCCTTCTGTTGACTACAATATTTATTCAAAAAAAATGAGTTAGACTATCGTTATTATGGCTTTTACGGCGATCCGATTCGTAGTCACTTACTGGGAGATTGTTTTTCTTACTAGCAATAACCCACCACGAACAGACACATTTAATAGAAAATAAGACTGCATAACAAACAGTTGACCAAACCCCGTGTTGGCTACGAACAAGGGAGGCGGAGGGTTCGATGAAAAAAAGGCATGACAGGTGATGTCGCTAGGAGCGGTAGTATTTCAATGACGGGTGGATCCGTTGGTTGTCAAAAAGTTTTGAATCTTTATAGTATGGCTTTTATAACATGATTTTGATTATAATGAATTTGACTATTGTCATTATGTCTCTTTAACCCAATTATACAAATCGTATATGTAGTGCAGTGGTTTGAGACCTACTTCTGGACCCAATGGGTCATGCGATCAAATCATGTTTCTTTCAAAAAAAGTTTGGATACTAACGTAACATTTCCTTCAGTTTCCACCACTTCATGGTCAAGTATTGCTTTTTCTTTTTTCCAAAACTTTTGCATATAACATTTCCTTCAGTTGCAAACAGGTTCCACCACTTCCTGGTGATTGAAAAAGAAATACATGATGAAGTCTGGTTAGCTTTTTTGTAACATTCCTTACATTATGAGTGGGATCATTAAGACTGGTTTTGAACCGGGGAGCTCTCTCACATAAAGACCTACCAAACCATCAAATTAATGTTAAATACAAATTCAATATCATATTAAATAAGATTTCAAACATTTGATTTTCATAATTGAAGCAAATATTGTCACATCCAGAAATATTTGTATTCTGGGATGTGAATAAGTTGAGAAATTAATACAACAATTTTCTCTAATTTTTTAAAATTTTCCAATGTTTATATAATTAACACGGAATTTAGTGCAGGAAAATAGTAAACCAACATAAGTTATAATATTGAGTGCTTTGCATTCATGCCGACTGCATTAGTGTTTCTTTGTGTTGAAAACTTTCAAAATAGGTTTCGAGGACAAATAGGTTGTTTTCCAATTTTTTTTCAATATGCTAAAATCCTTTTCATGAGCACCAAATAGTTTATTTGGGTTTCTTATGTCCAAGTCCATCTCTGGGTTTTTTTTCAAGAGTTTTGGAATTTTTGGGACATTTTCAGTGCCTAAAATGATTTATATAGACATTTTCGGGATATTTATTTTTGCTGAAAATATTATTCCAAAAGAAGAAAGAAGGGTACGGACTAGCCTAGCACACCCCACGGCCCATCGGGCTGTGGCCATAGTGTGAGCGTCGTGGCTTCCTCGGCCTCCGTGCCTATAAAGCACGACCACCAGAGCCGAGTCCCCATGTTGCCACGACCACTCCTCCATTCTCATCGCCTCGTTGTTGGCACGCCTTACGGCCTATAGATAAATCCGCAAGCGGACGGATATCGATGTAGCTTTTACCTAGGAGTATTGCAAGGTATCGATTTCCACGGGGAACGAGAAGTGAACCGAGTCTAAACTAAGTTATCCAAGGATGGTATGGTGGAGTGGATGACACAGAGAAAAAGAGAGAGAAGCGATAGGAGGGTAGAAAAGGCCCGAGTCTGGAACTTATATCTCTGTTGATCCACTGACCAACCAGGTACTACACTTAAATGCTTGTGTCGGGACACAGGGCATGTGACACGCAGAAAGGGATGAGAAGCGGTATCACTAACCCTGTACATTTGGGGATCCTGCAGGTCGAGCCAGGCATTATGGGTTACAAAGGCCGTATAGGGTTGTCATCACCTAACGACTATCACCTCCGTGCCAGCTCAAGGGTAATCCAAGCTAACCTCAAGTCTAAGCACCGCGCTTACACTAGTCGGCTAGTACCTCCCCCGTATACTAAAGATAGGCACCCAAGTAAAGCAACAAGTATACAATTATACCAATCAACTAATCAGTGAACGAGGAACGAAACAAGCATATAAAAGTAGAACAGAATGCTCAATTAATCAGAGAGATACAAGAGTTTCCAGCCACGACCCGGATGTTACTCAAAGCATAGCAGCATTCTTAGAGGTACAGGTGGAGAAGAGGGGCCGACACTCCGTCTCCTCTCCGGCACACTCACCTCTCCTCTCTCCCTATTTTCTTAATATAAGTGTGGCAGCGCTTCGCTAATGAGCTCTTTCTCTTCTTGTGTGTGTGAAACCGGGCATGGGACACCTCCATTTATAGTGACCAAGAGGCGGTGGAACTTGAGTAGCATGCAAGGGACCGGGGGGTCGGTTCCGGCCAGTTCGGCCGAACTCCCTAGGTTCGGGCGAACTGGTGAGTTCGGCCGAACCCCAGGATCCACCGCCTCAGCCCCCCTGGACGCCTCAGAATGCTCCCTAGGGTCCGTTTGGCATGTGGGGGTGGTTCGGCCGAACTGGGCTTCCAGCCCAAAACGCCCCCCCGTGCACCACCTTTGCCTTGTGGACCTTCTAGGTTGTCTATTCGTGGTGGACTTCGTGTTGATTGGGCCCAGGGTGACATGTTATTGGTCCCGGATGAGGTGGCGGTCGTCCACGTGTCGTGTGCTGTTGTTGCTTGGTCATCATTGACGTGGACAACTCCCGGTGGTATGTATGGCTAAGGGGGGTAACCGGCTGAACGGAGTCGTTCAGCCGATTCGGTCAATTCAGACACCTATAGCACATTTCTCCCATTGTTGTACCTGCACAATGGACAATCACCAAAACTTGTGGAAATAGTCAGTGATAAGCCCTATAGCTATGGTTCATTGTATTTAATTTATGCTCGGTTGGAGGTCAGAAATCGATCCGTAACGACCGCCAACACTCCCTCACGGCGTTTCGCGCAACGCTGTCGCCACTAGGAGATGAACTAAGCGTTGCTGACGTCCTCTGTTGGCAATCGTTACATCCCATTTTCGACCACCAATACTCGGGAATAAAAGAGGTTATATGTGACATTCCTTGTATTTAGGTTTATTTCTATTAAAGTTCCATGAGTTTTTGTTTGTATCACTTGTGCAGGTACAATAATGACAAATATGCGCTACGGGGATCGGAATTCACCGATTCGTCCGGTTACCCCCCTTAGCCGTACATGAAGCTAAGCACAACCGGGAGGCCATCCACGTCAGCAGTGACTAAGCAATGACCGTGCAGGCCATGTAGGTCACCTCCACATCATCTTGGGGCCAAATCAATTGAAGTTCACCACGTACAAGCAGCCCAGGACAGCCCAGGACTTGAGGCGGTGCACAGGGAGCTACTGGGTTGGAAGCCCAATTCGGTCGAACTCCCCAGTTCGGTCGAACCGCCCTAGTAAACCAAACCGCCTCCAGGAGATGATCATGGCCATGGGATGAAGGCGGTGTAGGATGGACGGTCCGGTCGAACATGTCGGTTCGACCGAACCAATCCATTCGGCTGAACTACCCGTGGATGCCCCCTGGCTCCGTTGGACGGTACTCCTCCTCAACCACTATAAATTGGATAGTCCAAGCCACGGATCAACACACACGCAAGCCAAGGAGCTCCACTTCTCATTCTATTAGAGTTAGGATAGTTAAGTTGGGAGTTAGAGTCGAATTGATTTGTGCCTCAGAGGTTCCGGATCGTCTTCAGAAGCTCTAGTATTAGGTTTTGTATATTTTCCTTTTTCTTTCTGTAAGACTTGGAGTTATCAATATAGTTTATCTTTGTGATCTTATCTAAGTTATTTATATCTTGCTTCTACTTTATTCTAGTTACAAGTATTTCGTGTTTGGACTATAGTTGTTGTGATCTTAGTTCTTCCAGTTCTTGCTTAAGTCATTACCTTAGTGGGTTCTTCGTTTCTGCTCAATACTTGTTGGCACTTCTTATGATCCAATGTTAGGATTGTAAATATCGGTACTAGGGTAAGGAGTGATTTAGTGGTTTTCCTTTTGGCTTAGTAACATATATAAATATTCTACAATCGCACAAAATTACCGATATAGCACTTCACCAAACAGTAATCCGAGGTATCATAATTTATATTTCCAGAGGGAAGCTTTGGGAGAAGTACTAGTAAACATGTATTTGAGACTATCAGAGAAGGGTACATTACTGTCAAGACAAGAGGTAATGGTATTGGATAAGTGTGGTTATACCATGACATATAGATCAAGGGTGGCTCGGATAGGAAAGAGGGGGATTAGTTAGCTGGGGCGACAACGAGAAGAGGATGAGGATTCCTAAGTACTTTGTCTATATGCGTTACTCGGGAATAGGCATACAAGAGTTGAGAGATCAACTCTAAAAGGTCAAGGTTAAGTCTATTGTCTTAACACAAAATATTTGCAACTAGAATAAAGTAGAAGTTGAGTATAAATAAGTCAGACGAGATGACAAAGATAAACATATATTGATAACTGACAGCCTTAGAGAAAGAAAAGGGAAAAGATACACGAGCTAATACCAGAGCTTCTAAAGACGACTCCGGAACCTCCTAGACACAGCTCAACTCAACTCTAACTCCCAACTAAACTATCCTAACTCTATTGGAACACAGTAGATATGATCTCCTTAGCATGAGTGTGTGTTTTACAAGTGAGAGACCATTGAATTTATAGCTGATTCAAGATGGTGGAGGAGGAGTAGCATGCAAGGAACCAAGGGGGTACCCCCTGCTGATTCGGGCAAAATCCTCGAATTATTCAGCCGAACTCGGTGGGTTTAGCTAAATCGGTGGATGCACCGCCTTAGCTACCATGTGTTGGGATTGCTCCTGGGAGGTGGTGGTGTGCTGGGTGCGGTTCGGCCGAACTGGGCCTGTGGCCCAGGCCTGCCACCAGTACCACCTCTTGCTCTTGGATCCCCGGGGCTTCCTTGTCTTGATGAACTTTGTGTAGATTTGGCCTAGAGATGAGGTGGTGGTGGTCCACGTGTTATGTACGGTCGTCGCTTGGTTATTGCTGACGTGGACGGCCTCCGTTTGTGTTTTACATCATTTACGGCTAAGAGTGGTAACTGATTGAATGGAGTCGTTTGGCCAAATGGGTCAATTCCAGCCCTGTAGAATGTATTTCCTGTTATTGTTCCTACACAAGGGGTACACACCAAATCTCGTGGAACTTTATTGCAAATAAACCTAGATGCAAGGAATGTCACATTTAACCTCTTTTATTATTCCCGAGTGTTGGTGGTCGAAAACGGGATGTAACGACTGCCAACAATCCTCGCATCCGATTCACTGCCTGACAGCGATATTGGAAAAAAGCTGTCGTCGCCACGACCTTCCCCGTCTCGGGCCGCATCTCCGTCGGCCGTCTTCATCGCTACACCCTCGACAGACGGGCACCTCCACGGGGGGATACTGCCGCCGGTCACTACCTCCACTACGGGCTGGATGCGGACCACCCTTGTTCTCGTACGTCGTCGGTGAACCGCCTAGCATGATCCCCTCTCCCTCCTCTCTCCCTTACGGATCTTGCCGAGGACCCCAGCTTGCCAAATTGCCGGCAAACTGGACCACCCAGAGCCGCCGACAATGGAAACTCATCAAACTTTTGCAGGTACCCCCCAAGGTTCGTGTAAAAACTTTGGTTTAGTTTTGTGTCTTGGGCATCTTTCAAAAAACCACCTTGCGAGAATTCCCTTTCCTCACATAAAACCAGCCCGATCTCTTTTACAATGCTAAACCTACCTTTACCCATTTTTGCATGCACCGTTTTATGTGTGTTGCAAACACTACTCCAAATCTCAACATCACAAACGGTTCATAAGGGCAATCACATAAACGGTTCTGAATAGTTTGTGATAAGGTCATCACTAGGAACCGTTTGTGATTGTTGTGCACCGAAAAACACCAAAAAAATAGGAAAACAATAGGAAAAAATTTATTTTCATATGGGAAGACCCCCGGCCACCCAAAGCCTTTTTTCGCGCATAAATCGCGCAAACCGTGACCTCCACCTCACGTGAAAGCCCCTGTACCACTGCATCACTCCAAGACTTGTGTCTAGATGCCGTTTTGATTCCTTTTTTTATCATATTATACTAAACCGATTTTAAATTGCTTGTTTGAGAACCTAAACAATTTCAAGTGAAAAAGTGGTCAGCTACAAAGTTTCATAACTTTTTGAAATCTACATTTGTTATTTTGACTGTTTTTCCATCCGAGTTCATTTGCAAAAAGTCAAATTTCAAATTTACGTGTCTATGTGGTTATCACAACCTTTTGTTGATGAGGGGCATCATAAAGGGTTCGTATTATGAACCGTTTGTGATGCTCCCACATCACAAATGGTTTTACCAAAACTGTTTGTGATGACCCTCATCATAAACGGTTCATAATACGAACCCTTTGTGATGCCCCTCATCACAAAAGGTTTTGATCAGCCGTTTGTGATGTTGGTTTGTGTAGTAGTGAAAACTTCTGAGCTAGTCCCTCGAATATACATTTAATAGCATTAAAACCCTTTGTGATGCCCCTCATCACAAACGGATTTGATCAGCCGTTTGTGATGTTGATTTGTGTAGTAGTGAAAACTTCTGAGCAGGTCCCTCGAATCTACATTTAATAGCATTTTAGTCCCCGTAACCTTAATTTATGTATGGTTTCCATGTTATAGATCTATTTTGAGCTCTGGCATGATTAAATTGTTGTATGTTTTTAATTGGTCTTTCTATCTGAATTCATCTCATTCATCAGTGGTGTTGGAAGTGATACTGCTGTATTGCTCTTCAATATTTCACAAATTTACTTAAACCTCAATAGAAGTATGAAACTATTCATTTTGGTGCAGAATTCGTCTTCAGTATTGCATAAATCAACTTAAAGCTCAATGGAAGTATTAAATTGACTATTTATTTTTATGGCGGATTGTACTCGTTCCAATTTTGGTGTGCACGGAGTAACTGTGAAACTATACGAGCCATCTACCTTGCATTGAAGATGGACACTTTACAAAGGAAGTATGCATGGAACTAAAACAAATCACAGATCTTCGGGTTGCACATATTAATTAGGAACAAAAGTTTTCACTTATCTCTCATGTGGATTAACATATACTCCCTCTGTTCCAAAATAAGTGTTTATTTATAAAATTTAAGACAGATTAGTAGTCATAGCAAATGACCATGTTACCCCCTCGTTGAAACTATAAAAGTAGCATTAGTCAACTATTTGATTGGCTCTATGTGTTTCTCTATATACTTTCGTGGGACAAAATTTAAATGTTATATAAACACTTATTTTAGATTGCATGGCGGCAAATAATACAGAATTAGAAAATCTAGTGAAATTTGCGGCCTCATCGGTCGTCGGCGACAATGCAGGTGGTTCGTCCGAGGGAAAAATCGTTCCTTGCCCCGGCCGGGGAAGCGCACCGCAAACACCGCCTGATTTTCCTGGCCACCTAAATTTAAGTTACTACATATAACTAGACATGGAAGCTAAGACGCGATCCATCGTTGGGGCTTGCTTGCTGAACGCCATGGCCATCATCTCTCCTCGCTCTCTCATCACTAGCACTCCTCTCTTCCTCCTCCTCGTCCTGTCCTCCGTCGTCGTCCCCGCCGCACTCGCCATCCGCCCCAACGACGACGACGTCACGGCGAGCCAGCGCCGCGAGGTCCTCGACGGCATCCGGTACCTCCTGAGGGAGGGCCCCGTGCTGTCCTCGGAGTGCGCGCGCGCCGTCGCGGAGGCGCCCAACAAGGACGCCGACACGCTGTCCTGCCTCGGGTCCGTGGGTGGGAACCTCATGTTCTACCTGTCCTTCCCTCTCCCAGCTCGCGCCGGAGAAGGGCGCCGCCGAGTTCGCCGTCGCGAGGGACAGGATCGCCGAGCTGCTCGCCGCCACGGCCGGCGTCAACGACACCGTCAGCGCGTGCCCGGAACGAACCATCGACGCGGTGCCGGCGCTCGGCCGGATGGTCGTGTACGAGAACAAGATGCGGGACACGGTGAACCTCATGTACGAGCTCGCGCCCCCGCCGGAGCACGGCGACCCGGCGAGGGACGCGTGCGAGGCGGCGGCGAAGACGGCAAACGTTGACGCCTGCGTCGGCGTGCTGAGGGTCGCGCCGGGAGCGAGGGAGGCGGCGGGGAAGAACGACCCGCGGCGGCTGGCGGAGCTGGTGTTCCGGTACGTGTACGGGAGGGGGCAGGAGCTGGCGGCGGAGGCCCGGCGTGACGCCGCGGCGGCCGTCGAGGAGCACCGCCCGACCCTGGCAGCCTGCCTCCGGGAGTTCGACGGGGTGATGACGCAATACGTGACAAGTATGGCGGCGCTCGCGCCGGAGAAGGGCGACGCCGAGTTCGCCGAGGCCGGGCAGAAGGTCGCCGCGCTCACCGCCGCCGGGATAGAGAAGAGCGTCGGGTCCAGCTGCTCCAGTGAGGACTGGGGTGCGAAGCCGATCACACACAAGGTCAGCACCTACAGGTACCTGGTGGATGTCGCGGCAGACTTGATCAATGCGGCAGCGGCGCCGAAAGCCCAAGGGTATTGAGCGAGTTGGAGCCCATTTTCTTTTGGGTTGCGTAGTGGTCTATTCTTACTCTAGCCTGTTTTCTGAATCACTCTAGTTTATCCGTAAATCAATATATGTTATAACAACATATATTTGTTATAAAATCAATAGGTCGACAACTAACGAGTTTGTAATAGTTATGTTATAACAACATAACTTGCATGATGTTATGTTGCAGTGAGAATTTTCTAACCTAGAGCCTCACATGTGATAGAGTTACTTTTATGTATATTTGTTAATTTACAAGCTGTAATTGGTAATGGTGTGGTAGTTAACCTTTAATATTACAATAACTGATTGATAGATAATAAAACATTAATCGATTGAGGAGAATATACGTGTAGTGCGGAGTGAACAGATGCAAAATCAACAGCTCAGCTTCAATAGCTCAATTTCCCTAAGTTTTTCACTCAGTGCAACGGATCCACTAACTGCCCATGGTGACCTATTTAATCCGGTGTGTTACTTGGGGCCAATTTCTGTTAAACCATTAGCGGACTTTACTGTCATTGTAGCCCATTAATCGCTGGCTTTGCTACAACACAACTTTTGCCATCTTAGTTTTGATTATTTTAAGTAAGAAGCCCAATGTTGTGTTGTCCAGGGTATCGACTCCTTCTACACACAGCTATCTATGTTAAAAATTTAGACAATAGCCGTACTAAATTTCAAAATAAATACTTCATGAAAACAACAGCTACTAGCTAGCATGCAATTCTCTATTATAGTAGTAAGCACAAACCACAATATCACAAACTCAGAAAATATGATGAAAAAGTAGATTGGATCAAGCTTAAGTACTGAGCAAATACAGATGCATAAGCCACAACGACAAGAGGTGCGGACGGAGCGTAGCAGACCATGATAAGCCGCAGCGCCTGACTTAGATGGAGGACGAGCCGCGGTGAAAATCTTGAATAGTCGCGTGAAGCGCTTCCCAAAAACCTTATTCGTCATCTCCGGGTGTAGGATTACAAAGACGAGTTGAAAGTTCATAAACCTAGGGGCCCTTCGTATATAGTAGTTTGTAGAGTATTTTTCTTACATGAGGAGTTGATCCGTATTCACTACAAGAAATTTGTTGATATATGACGTTTAGTTTTCGTCACAGATCACTAAAAAACACCATAAAACAGCACCTATGACGTTCTCAAATTTTGTCATGTATTGAGCATCACGGTTCGACCTCGTGACGCTTTTAACGAAAACATCACAGATTAACTCAATCCATGACGATTCGACATTGTCATAAACCAGGCTCAAGCCCATTGAACATAGCCCGAGCCGATTTCTTATGACGAAAATAAACGTCGCGGATTCAGTCGCCATGTCACAATTAGATGACATGGAGGATGATGTGGCCAATGACTTGGCTGACATGACGATGAGGTAGATGCAAAGTCTAACGTGGCGACGACGTGGCAGCTGACGTGGCGGCAATAATGACGTGGCGTGGCAATGACGTGTTAGGGCCTAAATTAAAATAATGACCCCCCTAAAATGGGCCAAATTTGGCCCACATGTTTTTATGAGCTAACAATTTATTTCATCACATCCCAATAATCACAGATTAAATATAAGTTCCATCTCACCACAGATTAAACATCTCATTTCATGAAACACAATTTATCAACCAAAAACTCAAGTAACAATAGGGTGGATATCGAGCCGGCTTAGCTTGATTTGACTTAGCTCGAGCTAGCTCATTAAAATAATGAGCTGGCTTGGCTCGGCTTGTTATCTTAACGAGCTACAAGTTTCGTTTGGCTCGGCACGTTTGCTAGCTCGAGCTGGCTCATTTAGCTCACGAGCTAGCTCGATAAAAAACAAGTGTTAGGTAAAATCTGTGGGACCAGGATCCCTAGGACCACTCATCCAAGGATTAAACTACTCAATAAGAAATATTTGATCCAACTACTTCAAACTAGTCGGCTATGGTACAAGACGGCGTAGCTGATTAGGAAGATTAAATAAACTAGTCGTATACTAGTAGGAGACTCCCCAAAGTACTCTGTTAAAACTACTCCCTGGGGTATCCCCGGTTAGACGTGCTCGACATAATTCGTCGACACTTGGCGCCCACCGTGGGGCTCTCTCGCCGAAGCTCGACATTAGGCGCGATGGGATCAACTTTCAGAGCAGCCGACATCGAGGAGGGTGCGACGTTCATCATCGGCTCATGGACTTTCGTCTCCGATGGCAAGCTCGGTTTCGAGTCGTTCCAATCAGATTGACCGGGGCCCTACTCGAAGCCGACGGTTTCATCAGCACCGTTCCAAGATCTCGTCGAGGAACAGATCTCGACGGGTTCATCAGGTTCAACCTCAACGTCAAGCTCGACTTCGACAAGGACTCGAACTCCAACCGGGATTCTCCAAGTCGAATCTGGGTACAACTCTTTTCCAAACATGGAAAGAGGTCGGGACTCCGAGCTGGCTACGCCATCGGACAACCACCCAGATCGATTCCCGTTCGGTCTATCTAATTCCGCGGCTACATATCAACAGATATACGCCGCGAAGCAAGGAGACAAGATAAGCTCATTGATCAACCAGATCGTAGATTGCAACTTGGACTCTGAGCAGGTCTCTGGACCATCAGAGGACGAAAGCGAGGACGATTTCATGGTCTTATTGAGTGACGCACCAGATAACGTCGCGCGGTTCAACTGCAGCGCCTACTATAAGTGTGACGTCACCCTTGAGCAACCTCTAGTTCAGCTGCCTTCGGGACTCATCGTAACCAACTCACCAGGAGGTCTCCTCGTTCATTGGCCTGGTGCGATTCCTCTTGACACGCTTGGCAACAATGAGTCAAGGATCAGCGCTGTTATAATGGAAGAGTTGCCTTACCAAGACGGCAAAACCGCCTCGATTACTTCTTCTTCCGATTCAACGGGAGATAACTTCACCGGAGCCCTCAGCCTTCATCTATCCGACCCAAGCAGACAAGCTTACATGGCGGGCGCATCAGGGCAAGGTGGCCAGTATGACACGGAGCTCATGGCTGACATCTCCGAGGAAGAACCAACCGTCGCCAATGAGACCGATCAGCAAAGGACTGCAAGGCAGACAAGGAACATCAAGCGTAGACAGAGGCGCATCAATGCAGCTAGGCGCGCTGCCGCCACGAGAAACCTCGAGCAAGAGTTTCAGATGGTCGGGGATCAACCTGTCTTACATGACTTCCCAACAAATTTAACAGTCGCTGCTGAGATAATCAAAGCTTTTCCTGCTTCGCCTCAAGTACAACAAGTACTCGGGTTGCAAGCAGCAGTCCAACCTCACCTCGAGACTGGACCAGGGATGACCCAACGACAGAGAACTCATGGTAGTCGTTCTATATCATCTCCTCACCCGAGTCGACTTCAACAAGGAAATGCAGCAGGAAATAGAGCCAATCCCCCGGCTGGTGATCTTCGTCATACGATCAACGCCAACCGTGATGCTCGTTCCCAAATTGATGCCAGCAGAGCCAATCGCATTGCATCTGAGATCCGTCGCCGAGCTGATTTCAAACAACTCTATGGACCGATCCCGGCTGATCAGGAATAGCCTTCGCAGGAACGGGAACAAGACCCACCACGTGATCGTGATCGCCACCGTGACACACGACGTCGTGGCAGAGACAACAACCCTGGTAATGACCCCCCAGGCGATGATGGCAATGATGATCGTCCTCCCCGAGGCCGCGATCGCAACCATGGAGGCAACAGGGGGCATCGTGACCCTGAACCGAGTGGTTCTCCTAGCCATCATTCAGGCAATCGAGATGACGACCGAAGGGAGGACACAAATCGGAGAAGGCGAACTCCGTCCCCATCTGACAAATACGACGGATTCCCCGCTTCTTCCAGCCGCATCAAGAAGGTTGTGTTACCTCAAAATTTCAAGACGACTGGAATTGAGAAATTCACAGGCAAGCAAGACCCCGAGCAGTGGTTGCGCGTCTACTCGACTGCAATCACCATGGCTGGCGGCAGCAACGACGTCAAAGTCCGGTACTTTCCAATCATGATGGATACAGCACCGCTTACATGGCTCGAAGGCCTCCGTCCAGGATCTATCGACACTTGGGAACAACTCACGCGCAAATTCACAGCTAATTTTCAAGGGACCTGGGCACGGCCCGGAACCCGATTTGAGTTAGCATCTTGCAAACAAGAGAAAGGCGGAACCTTGCGCAAGTACATCAAGAGATTCTTCGAGAAAAGAGCCACAATTGTGGGCGTATCAGATAGAGAAGTCATCGACTGCTTTCACGACGGCTTGTGGGCTCGCGAATTGCATCGCGAGTTTGGAAGGCGACGTCCAGAGACCATCTCAGAACTCAGGACCATGGCTGCAGATTGGGCAGGTCAAGACGATCGTGAACGCGGACGATATGACAAACGCAAGGATAACAATTACAATTCCAATGGTGGCAATAACCAAAACAAAGGCAGTCCTGATCGCCGCAACAACAACAAACGCGATTTCAACCGCAACAAGCGCAAGCCAGACAACACAGTCGCGGCAGTTGAGCGTTCTACGTGGAAGAAATCTGTTCCTGACTTGGACAAAATCCTGAATGTTCCATGTCCTTATCATCCTCATGGCAAGCACACGATGGCTCAATGCATCCATATCAAGAAGGAGTTTGACAAACGGGAGCTGCCTGAGAAGAAGAGCCCAGGGAAAAAGAAGAAGGATGATGACAACGATGATCAAGACAGACGCCCTATCCAAACTAGGATCGCAACGAGCAGACGTCCCCGCAGAAATATTTGTTCATGAGTTACATCATCCATCCATTCAAGAAACAACTCTTGAGCATATCACGAGTGCTCATCCGCCTCCCGATCTGCAGATTATGGTCATCGATATTGATTGGATGCAGCCTTTCATCTTGTACTTACGAGATCACAAGGTCCCAGACAATAAACAAGAACAGCAGCTAATTTCAGAACCGAGTACATCAAGTTTGAGGTAGCAGACTTTGAGACTTCTTATCACGCGATCCTCGGGCGACCAGCCCTCGCGAAGTTTATGGCCATTCCACATTATGTCTACCTTGTCTTGAAGATGCCAGCTCCCAATGGCGTACTTTCTCTCAAAGGGGACCTCAAGATCTCCCATGACTGTGATGTTAAAGCTGTAGAGTTCGCCGCTGCTGCTCAAGTTCCTACTCAGATGATGGAAGTACTCGCCCTGTCCAAGACTTATGCGGAGCAAGAACCAGATCTTCCAACCAAAAAGACGGTGCATTTGAGTTTCAAGCCCTCTGAAGAAGTATAGCTCAAGACTGTAGACCTTGAGACGGGCGACTCATCCAAAACCGCCCTCATAGGGGCGAATTTAGATTGTAAATAGGAAGACGCGCTCGTCAAGTTCCTCCGTGCTAATTAAGATATATTTGCTTGGAAACCATCTGACATGCCTGGTGTTCCTAGGGAGCTTGTCGAGCACAAACTTAACGTTCGCAAAGACGCTAAACCCAAAAGGCAACGGTTGAGACGTTTCGATCAGGAATGACACAATGCAATCAAAGCTGAGATAGCTAAACTACTCGCGGCTGGCTTCATCAAAGAAGTCTTTCATCTAGAGTGGTTGGCTAATCCAATCTTGGTTAGGAAAAAGAATAACAACGAGTGGCGTATGTGTGTTGATTATACAGATCTCAACAAGCACTGCCCTCATGATCCCATGGGGTTACCGCGCATTGATCAAGTTGTAGATTCTACAGCAGGATGTGCATTACTTTGTTTTCTTGACTGTTACTCAGGTTATCACCAGATAGCACTGAACAAGGATAATTAGATCAAGACTTCTTTCATAACCCCCTTTTGTGATTTTTGCTACACCACAATGTCCTTTGGTCTAAAGAATGCTGGAGCTACATATCAACGAGCCATACAGAATTGCCTTTCTTTACAAATTGGTAGGAATGTAGAGGCATATGTTGATGATGTAGTAATCAAGACAAGAGAACCTGACAAAATCATCGATGATCTTCAAGAGACGTTCGACAATCTCAGGACATATCGATGGAAGCTCAATCCAACTAAATGTGTTTTTGGTGTTCCAGCTGGCAAACTACTCGGTTTTATCGTAAGTCATAGAGGCATTGAAGCTAATCCCTCTAAGATCACGGCTATCCTCCAAATGGAAGCTCCAAAGAATATCAAAGAGGTTCAGAAGCTCACAGGATGCCTTGCACCACTTAATAGATTCATTTCAAGACTCAAGCAGCAAGACAAGTTCACTTGGACAGTAGAGGCCAATGAAGCTTTTAAACAAGTTAAAGCTTACTTAACCTCTCCACCAATCCTCGTCGCTCCAGTAAAAGGTGATCATTTATTTTTATACATTGCTGCTACTACACATGTGGTTAGTACAGTCATTGTAGTCGAGCGCAAGGAAGAAGGCCATGTTTTTCCAGTTCAGCGGCCAGCTTATTACATCAGCGAAGTCCTCTCTGCATCCAAGATTTGCTACCCTCAAGTCCAGAAGCTCCTCTATGCGATATTCATCACTTCAAGGAAGTTGCGACATTATTTTCAGTCATTTCCAATTACCGTCGTAACTAAATTTCCTCTTGGAGAAATTTTCAATAACCCTGACGCGACTAGACGTATAAGCAAATGGAAGGCAGAAATTGCTGCGTATAGCCTTGATTTTGCTCCACAAACAGCTATCAAATCTCAAGCATTGGCAGATTTCACGGTTGAATGGATGGAACTTCAGTATTCAAGATCAACTGCTCATCTAGAGCATTGGGTAATGTACTTTGATGGGTCTCTAAAGCTTGAAGGTGGCGGTGCAGGAATTTTGTTGATCTCTCCCAAGGGAGAACAACTCAAGTATGTTTTGTAGATTCTCTTTCAAGTCACAAACAATGAAGCTGAGTACGAAGCTATGCTACATGGCCTTCGTATTGCAGCATCCCTAGGTATCAAGCGCCTATGTGTTTATGGTGATTCTGCAGTAGCCATTAATCAAGTCAATAAAGATTGGGATACAACCAAGGAGACAATGGATGCATATGTCAAGGAAGTACGCAAGCTTGAACATCATTTTCTTGGACTGGAATTTCATCATGTCGTTCGTGATTACAATGTTGTTGCTGATGCTCTCTCCAAACTAGGATCACAGCGCGCCATCGTCCCAACAGAAATCTTTGTTCATGAGCTACATCATCCATCTATTCAAGAAACAACTCCTGAGCATATCACGAGTGCTCCTCCACGTCCTGATCTGCAGGTTATGGTCATCAATACTGATTGGATGCAGCCTTTTATCTTGTACTTACGAGATCACAAAGTCCCAGATACTAAACAAGAACAAGCTCGACTACGACGCAGAGCTGCTAATTACGTAGTGGTCAATAATACACTTTATCGACGTGTATCCCATCAGATCAAGGCAAAGTTCTACTCGAAGAAATTCATAATGGTGTGTGTGGTAATCATGCAGCTTCTCGCACATTAGTGGGGAAAGCCTACCGATCAGGATTTTTCTGGCCAACAGCAACAAAAGATGCAGAAGAGATTGTCAAAAAATGTCAGGGTTGCCAGTTTTTTGCCCGTCAAGCACATGTCCCAGCCCATGAACTTCGCATGATTCCACTTTCTTGGCAGTTTGCATATTGGGGTCTGGATTTAGTTGGCCCTCTGAAAAAGGCTCCTGGTGGTTTCGCGTGGCTCATTGTAGCCATCGACAAGTTCACCAAATGGATTGAAGCACAGCCGTTGGTCAATGCACGAGCTGAAAATTTGATCAAGTTTTTTGATGGCATCATTCATCGATTTGGTGTGCCTCATGAAATAATCATGGACTTGGGATCAGTATTCACGAGTGATGCATTTCAAGATTATTGTTCACAATACTCAATTGAAACTCATTATTCTTCAGTTGCTCATCCCAAGGCAAATGGACAAGTCGAGAAGGCCAATGGATTGCTATTACAAGATTTGAAACCTAGACTTTATGAACCACTCAAGCAGTATGGTGGCAAGTGTGCTCAAGAACTACCAGCTGTACTCTGGGGCTTACGCACGCAACCAAGTCGTGCAACCGGGCAAATACCTTATTTCCTAGTCTACGGGTCTGAAGCAGTCTTGCCTGCTGATCTACTCTGCAAAGCTCCACGACTAGAAAATTATGATGAACAAGTCGCTCAACAGGAGAGATTCCAGGACATTGATGGTGTTGAGGAAGCCCGGGTGGCAGCCCTCATTCAGAACACACGTTATCTCGAAGGATTACGGCGTTATCATCAACGCTCTGTTCAAACTCGTTCATTCATTATAGGAGATTTGGTGCTGCGACGCATTCAGAAGACAGACGGCTTACATAAGCTCATGTCACGTTGGGAAGGCCCATTTATTGTCAAGCAAGTCATTGGGGTTGGAACCTATCGCCTCCAAACTCCAGAAGGCGAAGACCTACCTAACGTGTGGAACATTGAGCACTTGAAAAAATTCTACCCATAATTGGGTTTCAGGCGACAGCCATGTACTTTTTTTATTATCATAAGATCAATAAAGTTATTTGTCAATTGCTCCAAACACTATACTCCTTTAACACTTAATTATCCTGTGTCATGAATTTTATGTTCATTGGCTTTCATTCAAGGAATTATTTCAATATCATATTAAGTCAATAGAAGCCACGACTGCTTTTCCATAAAGCGGCGCCAAGCCTCACTGGCAGATCTACACTAGTCTATACACGACTACAGATGATAGTATCGTTTCTATTTTTGACAAATTATATGAAGTTTCTGCTCTGTGTCCTTGTGCCGACTACATCAGACTTCTTTTCCATTGGCTCACCAGAGTTCTACCTTGATAGTCTTGATACTATCTTTATCATATCATGCAAACTAAAGTACGCTTACTACATCAAGTAGTTTTATTGGCTCTGCATTAGCAACCCAGCAAGTCTCTTCATGACTTGTTTGAGCAATTATTCATGTATTAATTGTTCATTGCGTGATTTCAATAGCCTATCAAGTCTACATATGTACCAAGAGTCATTATATGTACCAAGAGTCTAGGCACATATAGTACATTGCGTGATTTCAATAGCCTATCAAGTCTACATATGACTAGTTTTTCATCAATACTACAACAATTAGGCTATCACAACATTCACAATGATTCAATTCATAACTTGCATCATCAAATTGCAAATTTATAGTAACATCACATTGTCAATTACATTGTTTTTCATAAACACTACTGCAATGAGTTCACAAACTCTTCAGCCATTGGTTCTGTTTCATTTACAAGTTCTTCATACTGTTGTTCTGTTATACCCGCCGGCAGGTACTTCAATTCAAGCCTTGCTACTGGGTTGTGCGCCTTGAACAGAGCTAATATTTGTTGGTACAATCCTTCAAGGTCGTCTTGCAGAATTCTCCAATTTGCTCTGGTACTTGGCGTACACGCTCCAGGAACGACATGTTTTCTGCTTCTGCAGTCAGCAGCTCAAAAACAGGTTCCATTGCCTCCTCCAAGTCTTTGCGCTCTTGGACGAAGTTGTTAACTTCCTTCCTGCTTCAATTGCACTAGCTCCAGAGTTTTTGCAACTTCTTTCTCCATATCTACTCGGATTCGGTGTTCCTTGGAGAACTCTTCGTCATTCTTAGTAACAGAATCCTTTAGCTGAGAAATCTCTTCGGCTTGACGTTGCGACAGGTTATACCAGTTGGTAGTGTTGCTTTCTTCAGCCTTCAGTTGTTTCTTCAAATCTGCATATATTCAGATGCATTATCAGTACAATTCACATTATTTCATTACTTACAAGCCTGGTGCGAGTACTTATTGGAATTTTCCTTGGTCAAATTTGTGACCCGGCCTTCAAGGCCCTCCTTCAATTCAAGGAGACTTGCATATTGCTGTTCATGCCAGTCGTTTTCTTTCTGCCGCTCGGCTTGTACTTTTTCAAGCTCTTCGCACTTGGCGGCCTAGTCAGCTTCCAGTTCCCGGATTCTGGCAGATAGCTTGGCATCCCCTGGCTTTTCGACTAGTTCGACCAATGCCTACGCATTTGCCTATTTTCATAGCATTACTAGTGATCTTGCAACTACACTATAGGGTTATGATTTCTTACCAGGGCAAGCTGTAGGTGGTTCCGCAGCTCGTCAGCCTCGTCCTTGATGGTTCTGTCCTTGTTTTCAACCTACATACAATTCAGTTTTTCAAATATACATATATATTTGCCTTCATACATATGAATATGTTTTGTTCATACTTACATCATCAAGATTTTCTTCATTACGTTGCTGATTGGGTACTGCCTCGAGTACCTCTGTTTCTACGACTTGTTCTTTTGCAGCCTGAACATATGAGAGAGCGGTATAGCAAACATAATTCGCAAGACATATCAAAAACAGTCAACAAGTACCTGGTTTTGGGAAGTATTGACTACATCTACATTCTCCACTTGCGGCCCTTCTACTTCCATGGTATTGGGCAGTAGACCTTCATCTGGAGCTTGTGCAGGCTTTGTGCTCTTTTCCACGGAAACAGGCTCCAGTGGTTGGTTACTTATTACTTGCAGAGGCAATTCTGTTGTACCATGCGCAGCATCTTCCGGTGGAGGATTTTCAACATCAGCTTCTTGGTGTTTTGGCTGTTGTTCCTCTTCGGCGACTATTTCTGCCGTTTTCTTCACCTCACCTTGCGTATCGGTTTCCGCAACAGTCACTTTGGGCACCCTGACAGACCATAACCTTCCGGTTATAAAGTATTCAAGATTACAACACATTCATGAGATTGAGAGTCAGTTAACTTACTCTTTTGCTGGCTCAGGGGCTTTCAGCGGCTGAAACTAGAACTTGAAGATTGGCTTTGTCCGTTTTGAACTAGTTATACTCCCAGATTGAGTACTTTGTAAAGCACTCAAAGTAGAAGAGCTTTGCGGCGCAGTGATCATCCGTGACAACCTGATACGCTTCGTTGGGCTACTAGATGGCACGGTATCATCTGACCGTGGAGTGTTGCTTCGAGTGGACCTTCTCTTTCGAGTGGATGTTGGGAAGCCTAGAAAAGTTTTGGCATGTTTACATCAGTGGGAAAATTTAAGAATCAACATATATTGTTGTTGAGTGATCAAGACACTTACTGGCAGTAATAATTGCAGGTGGCACACTCATGTCTGAGTCTTCTACAATCTTGTCATCATCACTGACATCCAATATCTTGTCGCTGAGGGTTTTTTCAGATGAACTTTTTTCAAGATCAGCCCATTCTCTGTCAGCAAGAAGTGATGGTGACTCATCCTGCATTATTCAAAACACAGTCAACAATATGATTGTTGACGCAAAATCGGCTTCTCACGCCAAGCACACAGCAAGCCGAATCAGCTGGCTTCACACGTGCCCGATCGTCTGAATCCTGTAAGCGTGCCAGTCAATTTCAAAGGAAGAAAAAATGTTTAGATATAAAACCTGGAACATGCCGGATGATACCAGACAGTTCCATCTCTACGGCTTGCAAGGCCAATCTTGATCGGCATATAGCTATGAACAAGCTATCTGTCGGCAATGCAGGCGCTCACATGCATATTCGGCAGAGCGCATACTGCCGAACGCATGACGTCATCATGATGAAAGATCGGTATTTAATTAGATGATCGTTACAATACTTAAATACAACCGATTAACGGGCATAAAGCATGATAAATGTGAAAGCACGATCGTAAATCTCTAATAAACAAGAATGCATAGGTCTAAAAGCACTAGTCTACCGCATGTCTAGATACCCTCGAACCCGTCAGGCGTAGAATCAAACAAGTTAATCCACCGCATGATACGACTTGTTTAAAATCACGCCACCAACCAAGAATAGATCAATCCACCGCATGATATACTCTAAACGTGGAAGGCTAGAAGCATTCATTATTTAAAACAAAGTTACGAACACGTTTTCACTCATTGAGGGACTGCCGAATACGGCTAGATAGCCGATTCGGGTTCCATGAAGAAGGAACAAGCTTCGTCGATGTTGATAGACCTATCAGATCGATTTCGAGCTCTAATCCACCGGATGATTAGTTCTAAAACGACCCAAAAACCTGCATCTACCGCATGATACCCGGCTCTGTCAAGATCCACACAAAATCAACGAGTTTGAACCCGCAACACGTGGCAATCTAGATTGGTGTGAATTCGGCTATGTAAATACGCGGATATGAAGC
>OAMR01000331.1:523456-536451 GCA_900205405.1 Echinochloa crus-galli | reverse complement strand
CCCGCGGCCGCTCGATCCGGCCCGCCCCGCAACCGCCAGATCCGCGCCGGAGGACGCCGGATCCCGGCGTCCGCGGCAACACCGGTCGCCGCCGGCCTTGTCCCCCACCCCCCCCCCCCTCGACGGCGGTTGCGCCCACTAGAAACGAGAGGAGGGTGAGCGAAGCACCCCCGCCGCCACCGTCCTTGCGAGCGCGCGGACTTTCGGCGTGTTGCTCAGGCGGCGGCACGGCAGAGGGGTTGGGGAGAGGGGTGCTACCGCCAGCGTGCAGTGCCCGCCCGCGCGGGTGCGGTGCGGGGGAGATGAGTTTTTTTCTCAAAGGACCTCCTGGATCCTGATGTTTGTGTCATTGGACTTGGCGGCATTATAGGTGAACATAATGATTCTATTATTGCTTAATTCAAATACCTAGCATAGTTTATGTTTGTTTAACTGTTCTCATAGCTATGTAAGTATGCGGTGCAGGGGACAAAATCTTTTCACCGCATAACGACAGTGGCATTCTTGATGCAGGGGATATTGAGTCAATGCCTTTTGTTGAAGCATTAGGTCAATTTTCATATTGTGTTGGTAAGGAAACATCAAGTCCATTCCTGAGCATGACAATTTTCCTTTTGGCGTGGTCCTTTGTATAGTTTCCTTTTGGCTTCAGTTGATGTGTTCCTTTTATGTACTGTAAGGCCTGTAAACTTCTGTTTGGTACACGCCAGTCTTCTTTCTGTTCTGAATATAGTTGGTTAACAGTATAATTAGTTTTTTAAGGTGAGTATGTGTCATCATATATTCGATTTCTATGTACAGATGTGTTGATTTTAGTACACCCCGTAATGTTAAAACCACTGAATAAATTATTAACTAGCACGACCAGCTGAAAGAATTTGGCTAGGATAGTAGGAGTTCATAGGAAATATTAAGGTCAGTTCAGACGTGTGCTCTTCCGATCTGAAGTGCCCCGCCGCCGCTGTCCTTGCGAGGGCGCGGACTTCCGGCGTGTTGCTCACGCGGCGACGCGGGAGAGGGGGTTGGGGAGAGGGGTGGCGCCGCCGCCGGCGTATTGCTCGCCCGAGCCACCCTCACGGGTGCGGCGTATCTATATAACCTATCAAGAAAGCAAAATGAAAAGCAAATACACACCATCACTAATAGAAAAGTCGTTATTAGTCTCCGGCGTCAAAGGCATTTAGTCCCAGTTTTGCAATGCCAGGGACTAAAGGGGAAGGCGCCAGCTCAGCTGCGCCCCCTTTTTGTTTTTGTTTTCTTTTATATGTTGTTTTCTATTTTATTTATGCACTACTTCTTCTTTTATTATTTCTTTTTTATTTACTAATCCAGCTACATATTGAACACTACTATTATATATCTGTATACATTCGAGATACTATACTATATATATTAAATGAAGCACTTAAAATATGGTTTACAAGTGAAACTTATATATATATTATTACAAATTGCCTCAGGGGATAAAACGAAAAGTATTCTGGTCCTCCATTATAATGGAATTTACCACTGGGCTGGACAACCTCTTGGTAGATGAATCCCCAAAGAGCCTCTTAAATAGAATGGATCCTTTTAGTCGTTATTAGCTGATCTCTCATCCACATTACCTAAGAAAATATTATGGAATTCGAATAATTATTTTACTTTTCTAAAATATATGAATGTATGAACAGCATAAAAATAATAGAAAACTAAAATGTATTATCTAGTTGTATATGTACTTTATTTCCCAATGACTAATTGTGAGCTAGTCACCTACAAGGCTATGCATGAACTCACATACATAGTATCCGCACATGTTGTTGCCCTGTGCGTCCACGTCATTCTAATGTTCATATGATTGATTATAGATCTGACAGTTCAAGCGATAGTGATAATGAAGTACTTGCTGCTGAATTTGTATGGCCCTCTAAAGAAAAAATCTATTCTTGTGTATCACTTAAGCCGGCTAGCAAAGGTCGGCAAGAAGAAGTTAAGTTTACATTTGATGTTTCCAAATGTGATCGTATCTTTGATGAATTGCTTAAGGCTGGAAATATTAAATTGTCTCATAAATTGCCTCCACTTGATGAATTGAAAAGACGTCCATATTGCAAATTTTACAATACTTATTCTCATGCTACTAATGATTGCAATGTGTTCCGTCAGCAGGTTCAATCGGCCATAAATGAAGGTCGTTTGACATTTCATGAGATGCAAGTGGACAAATCTCCTTTCCCTGTCAACACTATGGATTTGCAGCAACCCAAGGTCTTGGTTCGGCCGCATCAAGCCGAAGCAACCAAAGGGAAGAATGTTGTGATTGGTGAAGACAAGCCTGATTTGAGGGGAAAAGAGTTGACTCGAGAAGTTGGATGTGAGAAAACTCCAGATGGCAGGGAGACATTCAAAGTTACTGTAAGAGCCTCTGGACATGGGGGGCAAGGGTCGTCTGCTCCCACCGAGCAAAGACCGTTTGAGTCTGTTCAGGCCAAACCGGTCAGACCGGTTGGGGAAGCGGTCAGACCGGTTTTCCCCAGACTCAATATTGCAAGCCGTCCGGAGATTAGAATCTGGAAACTCAATATTGCAAAGAATAAGGGGAGTGCTATTAAGCCAGAGGTCACTTTTGATATGCTATTTGACAAGTACTCCAAACAAAAGGCCGTTAAAAAAGAGAATGAGGTCGCCTCCACGCCAAGAAGAATCAGAACCTTCTCAACCAAAGAGGAACTTTACTCCGCGGTGGGAGGCATCAAGTTCATATCCAACTCGTCCAGTTTATGACAACAATGGAGTGATGTGGGTGCCACGGAGGACCACGGAGGCCAGCATTGGACAGAATCTCAAGGCCTGGACAGGACCGTTTGGCACCTCGCCAATCTGGTCAGGGTCATCAGACCCAACCGGTCAGACCGGTTGCACAAACCGGTCGGACCGGTTTCCCTGGGAAATGGGCAACACCTCCTGTAAAGCAAGTATACAAGCCAAAACAGAGAGAGGAGGTGCATAAGACGGACACCGACCCAGAAAGAACTACACATCAAGATGTTATTCAGATTGGGTTGTTGAACGTTCCCCTTGGAGATGGTGGCAAAGAACCGATTGCCATAAATAATAAGGTTAAGACACCTATTGAGGAGGGATCTGTTGCTGCTAATGATCATGAGGCCAGTGGAAGTGGTTCCAACTCCAAGTACTTTTTGCCAAGATGGTGCCCTCCCGGTTTATCGCATACTCAAAGGAGGAAGCTTCAGTGCTTGAGGTTTCGAGAGATGAAGGAGAAGGAGCTAGAGAAGCAGAGAGACGAAGCGTTCAACAAGTACAGGCCCATGATCCCACAAAAGAAAGAATGGAGAATCAAGACCAGCTCTCAGACAGAACCGGTCAGACCGGTTGGAGAGTCGGTCAGACCGGTTTCGCCGATCAGACCGGTTGCTGAATACCCTACGTCCTGTATGGCTGATTGTATTGCGTATGATTGTCTTTGGAGGGGGTCCCTGCCCCGCCTTATATAGTCCGGGAGGCAGGGTTACAAGTCGGTTTGTATAGTCCTAGTCGTATACAACATGGATGATTACAACAGAGTACTTTGGGGAGTCTCCTAATCAATGGTGTGCGCCGAATAGGAGCACCCATTGGGTGTAGCCCCCGAGCTTCGAGTAGTTTCATGAAAACTAGTCGAAGGTCTGAAAGTCATTATTCCTTAAATTTCGGAAATCAAATCCCGAATTATCCGCTAGCAGCCCCCGAGCTTTAAAGCAAATATATTTGGTTTAAAGATCAGAATAAATCTCCTGTAATTTGTTGCTTAACTGAATATCCGGATATGTCGCCACTGATTGGATTTGGCAAATTATCCCGTGAAAATAGGCGGGAAAAATAGAATGTAAGACGCCGCCGCACTGTAGCATACAGTAACAATAACCGGTCATTATATAGATCCAGCCATTGCCGTCCTGTAGAATACCCTGTTAGGTTTCATTGTTCACTCTTTGAGCTTGAAATCATTCTCATTCCCCACCAATCACCAATCACACAATCTCGGGCGAAATCTACTTGGTGCGGCCCCCGAGCTTGTAATCAGTGTATGCTAGAGAAATCCAAAGTCCTTGGTCGATCCACCATGTCTATGCGCGGAAGAGGTTCTGGATCCCAGAGGGAAGGTAGGAAGAGAGCACCAATCCCAACTCCTACCACCAAGCCTGTGCTTACTGATCCACCACCCCCATCGATGGTGTGGAAAAAGTGCACCGCCAACACTGACGAGCTGAACTCTCTAGTGGAACAAGGTCTGCTTCTTGATCAAATCTCTCTTGAATGGAAATCTTGTTGGAATCAGGAGTTCCCTACTGAGGATAACCAGGAGATTCCGCTATTTATCTCTTTCTGTGAACGCGGAGTCGGGTTACCCATCTCTGCATTTTTTAAGGAATTCCTTGCTTTCTATGATCTCCAACTCCACCATCTGAATCCCAATGGAATCTTGTACATTGCTGTCTTTGTTCATGCGTGCGAGGCGTTCTTGGGTATACCGCCTAACTTGACACTATTCCGAACACTCTATCACATCAAACCACAGCCTACCCATGTGAGAACAGAAGTAGTCGGTGGAGCTGGCATTCAGTTTCGCCAGAATATGAGGGCAAAGTGGTTTGAGATGCCAATCATGGATTCTTGTGGAGACTGGAAATCCAAGTGGTTTACCATTGGTAAGTAGTCTGGAGTCTCTTCAAAACTTGGTTGATTCATATAACATTGTTGTCTCTGTGATAATTAATGGCTTATATATTGAAAACAGCAGGAAACCATTCGTCGAGTTGTCCAGAAAGAGATGGGTGGTACCCCAAGAACCCTGTCAATTGGAATTCCCGGCCTACTGCTGAAGAAGCCAAGGATGTACCCGCCTTGTTGAAACGGATACAAATGTTGAAGGATAAGGGCCTTACTGGAGTTGGTATAGCTTTCAGCTTCATGAAGAGAAGAATTCAACCACTCCAAGAACGAGTCAATCTGGGGTTTCAATACGAAGGGATCTCAGATCCATCTCGTATGGCCCCTCTGATGAGACAGTCCTTATGCGACTGAGCCGCATGTTTACTGGTGTGGTTGAGAAACCAGACATCATTGGAGAACTGTCCAGAGAGCAGCCACTGATGTTGGAGGTAAATAGCCATGAGGCTCATGTAATATTACTGTAAATAATCATAATATTGACTTTGTATTGAATGTTGTAGGATGAAACGCCACCACTTCTTGCTGAAGGAGAATGGGAAGATCTGGCCAAGAGTTCATCTGAGAAGACTCTCAGTGGCAAGATAGTAGATGTTAGTGACGACGGCGAAATCATGGAGGACTCAGATGTCAGCATACCTCCTGAAATCATCACTGTCAGTAAGTGTCTTGATCACCCAAAGGCAATTTATGTGGAAACTGATATTGTTCATACTAATGTAAATATTCTGTAGCTGTTCCAGACTTTCCAACATCAACCAGGAGGAAAAGGTCCACTCGAAGCTTAACTCCAAGGTCAGATGATACTGTGCCATCTGGAAGCCCCACGAAGCGCATCAAGCTGTCGCGGATGATTACTGCGCCTCAGAGTTCCTCTACTTCCAGTGCAATGAAGAGTACTCAATCTGGAAGTACAACAAGTTCGAAACGAACAAAACCAGTCTTCGAATTCCAATTTCAACCTTTGAAAGCTCCTGAGCCAACAAAAGAGTAAGTTGAACTAGCTCCCGATCTCTTGATTTGGTTATATTCATGAATACTATATAATTGGAATGATCTATCAGGGCGCCAAAAGTAGATATTGTTGAAGCCGATCAACAGGACTTGGCGGAAAAGAGAACAACACTGACTTCCACCTCTGAAGAGCAGCCAAAACCGCAAAAAGCCAGTGTTGAAACTGGTCCAACAAATGATGTTGCACAGGGTAGTACTGAGTTGTCGCTGCAAGTAGTGAGTAATCAGCCTCTGGATCTAGTGCCCATGACGAAAAGCGTGGAAGTACCCAGTCAAAAGCCGCATGAAGAAAATCTTGGTGATGTAAGTAATAATGGAGTATATATATATGAAAACAAATATATGCATGTATAACTAAAAAACTGAATTATATGTAGGTTGAAGTGAAGGGCAAAACCATCAAGGATGAGGCTGATGAGCTACGAAACCACCTACAGCTCGCCCTGGTAAGCAATCATGACCCTATAATGAGTCTGTAAGATCAATAATAACTTTATGAAAAATAGGCAAATGCACAGGCACTAGTCGAACTAGTCGAGAAGCCAGGTGATGCCAAGTTATCAGCCAGGATTCGTGAGCTTGAAGCTGATTGGGCCGCCAAATGTGAAGAACTCGAGAAAGTTCAGTCAGAGCGGCGGAAAGAAAATGAGTGGCATGAGAAGCAATATGCAAGCCTCCTTGAAGTAAAAGAGAGTCTTGAAGGCCGAGTCACAAATTTGAACAAGGAAAACTCCAGTAAGTACTTGCATCAGGCTTGTAAGTAATGAAATAATGTGAATTGTACTGATAATGCATCTGAATATATGCAGATTTGAAGAAACAACTGAAAGCTGAAGAAAGCAACACTACCAACTGGTATAACCTGTCGCAACGTCAAGCCGAAGAAATTTCTCAACTAAAGGATTCCATCACCAAAAAGGACGAAGAGTTCTCCAAGGAACATCGAATCCGAGTAAATATGGAGAAAGAAGTTGCAAAGACTCTAGAACTAGTCAAAAGTCTGGAGTTAGCACAGTTGAAGCAAGAAGAAGTCAACAACTTCATCCAGGAGCGCAAGGACTTAGAGGAGGCAATGGAACCTGTCTTTGAGCTGCTTACTGCTCAAGATATGGAGGTAGAGAACATGTCTCTTCTGGATCGTGTGCGCCAGGTGCCAGAGCAAATTGGAGAGTTCTGCAAAACAACTCTAAAAGACTGCACCAACAATGTGTTAGCACTTTTCAAAGCGCACAACCCAGGAGCCAAGCTGGAACTGAAAGATCTGCCAGCAGGAACGACAGAAGGGCAGTATGAAGTGCTTGTAACTGAAACAGAGCCAATGGCTGATGAGTTTGTGAACTCTTTGCAATGATATTGTAACTAAGAACAATGTGATTGTCAATGTAATGAAACTATTAAATTGCAATTTGATAATGCAGGTTATAAATTGAATTATTTTTGGATGCTTTGATGTTTAATAGCCTGATTGTTATTGTAATTATGAAAATTAGACATGTGTAGACTTCATAGACTATTAAGATCATGCAAAGTACAATATGTGCCTAGACCCTTGGTCTAATTAGAACAATTACTGTATGAATACATAAATAATTGCTCAAACAAGTCATGATGAGACTTGCTGGTTGCTGATGCAGAGCCAGTGAAACTACTTGGTGTAGTAAGTGTACTTTGGTTTGCATGATATGATATAGATAGTACCAAGACTATCTTTATTTGAAAAATAGAACTCTAGTGAGTTATTGGAAAAGAAGTCTGATGTAGTCGGCACATGGACATAGAGCAGAAACTTCATATAATGTGTCAAAAATAGAAACGATACTATCATCTGTAGTCATGTGTAGACTAGTGTAGACCTGCCAGGACTTATCAGGCTTGGCGCCGCTTTATGAAAAAGCAGTCGTGGCTTCTATTGACTTAATATGATATTGAAATAATTCCCTGAATGAGAGCCAATGAACGCAAAATTCATGACACAGATAAATTTAATGTTAAAATAGTACAGTGTTTGGAGCAATTGACAAATAACTTTATTGATCTTATGATAATCAAAAAAGTACATGGCTGTCGCCTGAAACCCAATTATGGGTAGAATTTTTTCAAGTGCTCAATGTTCCACACATTAGGTAGGTCTTCGCCTTCTGGAGTTTGGAGGCGATAGGTTCCAACCCCAATGACTTGCTTGACAATAAATGGGCCTTCCCATCGTGACATGAGCTTATGCAGGCCGTCTGTCTTCTGAATGCGTCGTAGCACCAAATCTCCTATGATGAATGAACGAGTTTGAACAGAGCGTTGATGATAACGGCGTAATCCTTCAAGATAACGTGTGTTCTGAATGAGAGCTGCCACCCGGGCTTCTTCAACACCATCAATGTCCTAGAATCTCTCCTGTTGAGCGACTTGTTCATCATAATTTTCTAGTCGTGGAGCTTTCCAGAGTAGATCAGCAGGCAAGACTGCTTCAGACCCGTAGACTAGGGAATAAGGAGTTTGCCCGGTTGCACGACTTGGTTGCGTGCGTAGGCCCCAGAGTACAGCTGGTAGTTCTTGAGCCCACTTGCCGCCATACTGCTTGAGTGGTTCATAAAGTCTAGGTTTCAAACCTTGTAATAGCAATCCATTGGCCTTCTCGACTTGTCCATTTGCCTTGGGATGAGCAACTGAAGCATAATGAGTTTCAATTGAGTACTGTGAACAATAATCTTGAAATGCATCACTCGTGAATACTGATCCCAAGTCCATGATTATTTCATGAGGCACACCAAATCGATGAATGATGCCATCAAAAAACTTGATCAAATTTTTAGCTCGTGCATTGACCAACGGCTGTGCTTCAATCCACTTGGTCCACGTCATCCAATGACAATGCAAGCCACGCGGGACGGCCGCCAACTCATCCTGGGCTCATGCCACATCACTCCGGGCCGACTCAACCCAGATGACCGTCAACCCGAATCCAACCCGACGAAGCCCGAAGTCCACCGGAGGCCCTCAAGCCCAGCCCAGGCGACAAACCGACCAACCAAACCGACCAAGGAGCTGGGCTAGCACGTGGGGGAAGCAAAGGCGGTGCAACACTGGGCCTGGCCCAGTTCGGCCGAAGTGGAGGAACCGACCCAGGGGCAAGATCCTGGCCGCAGAACTCCATGGCGGTGCACGTGGCAGTTCGGCCGAACTGGCCGGTTCGGCCGAACCGACCAGTTCGGCCGAACGGCCCGGCACCGCCCCTGAGGTGCCTTGGCTGCCACTCTACCTCCACCGTCCTTGATCCCTATAAATGGAAGCCCTCCTTCACCTGCAAAGGTACACAACACAAGAGAGAAGTGAGTGTTGCAAAGTTCCGCCACTTGTATCAAGTAGAATAGGGAGAGAGGAGAGGTGAGCGTCCGGGAGAGGAGCCGGAGTGTCGGCCCCTCTTCTAGCTGTACCTCTACGAATGGAATTTCACTTCGAATAACATCCGGGGAATGTCTGGTACTCCTTATGTCTCTCTCTTATTAATTGAGCATTCAGTTCTTACTTACTTTACTTGCATCGTTCTGCGTTCAATGCTTAGTAGTATAGTATAATTGTATGCTAGCTGCTAAGCTTGTTTCTTGTCAGCACTCGCTCGACTGTTGATTGGTCGACTAGTTTAGGCGTGGTGCTTGTACTTGAGACTAGCTCAGAATCCGCCCGTCGCAACGGAGGTGGTAGCCGTAAGGTGGTGACAGCCCTTCCGGTCTCTGTAGTCCATCACGTTAGTTCCGGTGTCTTAGGACCCAAGGTTTAGGGTAGCTGGCACCCCTTCTTATCCCTTTCTGTGTGTCAGAGGCTCTATAGTCCCGAAGCAAGTAACCGTTCGTATCCTCTGAATTGCTCCGTAGTCGGAAGAATACTCTAACCAGACCTGTACCCTCTCTACCCTCCTACCCTTTCTCTTCTCTCCTTGTTGTCGTCAACCACCTCATGCATTCCATTTCATCCACTTCATTCACTCCATTCCATCCAACTCATCTACCTAGGACAGCTTAGTTTAGATTCAGACCACTTCTCGTTCTCCGTGGAAATCGATACCTGGAATACTCCCGGTGAAAGCTACATCGGTATCCGTCCGCTTGCGGATTTATCTGTAGGCCGTAAGGAGTGCCAACACCCATTGTGATTCTTCCTATGCATCTCATGAATCATCTCATGTAAAACGACCACCCCTTCCATGATATTTCTTCATGGCAAGAAGGCTGTCTGGGTAGGACTAATAACTTTTTGAGCTACCACTGAAATTCTATTTGTTGCCACATTTGTAAATATCACCTATCCGCACCTGGCTATGAGCTACGCCCCGGCTTCATAGCCATGGTTCGTGAGCAATCATTCTCAAGAACGAAGGCCGAGAGTCCATACGCGCATTTGCGCGAGTTTGAGCAACTCTGTTCGTGTCTCGTCATTGCGGGCATGACACAAGAGACACTCAAATGGAAGCTATTCCCGTTCTCATTGACGGGAGGAGCAAAGAAATGGTACTCTCTGGCTGTCAGTACTACGGAAGGGAGCTGGGAGACCCTTAGAGAGAAATTCTGCCTAAATTTCTTTCCAGTCTCCAAGGTAGCTAGTTGTCACACCCCAAAATTTTTCGATTTTGGGTTGTGAATTTTAAAAATAATTAATTCAATAATTTTCTCATTTTTCTAAAATTTTTCAAGCTTTATATCATTAACAGGGAATTTAGTATAGGAAAATTCTATTTTTCTAAATTAAATTAAAAATTAATATAGGTTTAATATTGTGTTTCATGCCGGCTTGCATCTAGTGGTTTTATGTGTGTAGAGTTTTCTAAAATGCGTTTAGAAGCCTAATGGGAAGTTTCCATATTTTTCTGGGATTTATTCCTATTTTCCCTATAGCTAATTTCAATTTTTGAAAGGTGCTATAATCTTTTTCATGAGCTCCAAATATTTTATTTGGGTTCCTCATGTCCAAATCTATCTCTATGATTTTTCTAGAGATTTCTGGAATTTTTGGATTATTAAATGATTTACCTAGACTTTTCTAGATTTTTCCTAGCACTAGAAAATATATTCCGAAAATTAAAAAAGTTATCCAAAACCTAAAACTCTAATGGGCCGAAACCTCCCGGACCAGCCGCGCCAGCCCAGCAACTCCTCTTCCGCTCCAGCCGCACAAGTCCACTTTTCTCCCCCTAAACTTCTCTCTCCAGCCGAGCCCAACACCCCCTCCTTCCCTCCGGCCCAGCTCCTCCCCGCCTGGGGCAATGCCACCAAGCGGCCCAGCACCCCTCCCCGAGCCGGCCCACTCCTCCCCGCTTCCGCTCATGGGCCGCAGCCCAGCGCCCCGAGCCGGCCCACCCCGCGTCGCCGCAGCCCTCCCTCCCTACGCTGCAAGGCGAGCCGCGCCGCCGCCGTCGCTCCGCAACAGAGAGCCGCCGCTGCCGCCGGATTTCTCGGCGCGTGCGCACCACGCTAGCTGCGTCCCGTGGCCCTATAAAACATCAGCGCCCGAGGCCATGCCATCCACCACCGCTGCTCCCTCCTCCTCGCCTCTCCACGCAGCGCCGCCTTTGCCGCAGCCGGGAGCTAGCGCCGCCGGCCGCCATTGTCGGCAGCTCGCCGCGCACGCTGTCCGCCGAGGCAAGCTGCGTCCGCCAAGATGATCTCCATGCCGAGCCACAGTTTCTCCGCCCGTTCTCGTCGCCGTTCCTCCACCAGAGGGGCTCCCCCGAGCGATGGCCCGAACCGCCGGCCGCCGTCTTCGATTTCGCCGCCGTCGGGCACCCTCGGGTGAAAACGAAGCCGCCACAACCTTCGCCGCGCAACGCCGAAGCCTCTGCGCCACTTCTCGTCGCCGCCTCACCACTAGAGGCCCTCCGCCCATGTGCAGCGCCGCCGCCGGCCATGGCTCCTCCATCGCCGGCACGATTCCGGCCACCAGAGCCACCGGTAAGCACACCCCCAGGATCCCCTCTATCTCCCCTCTCGTTTTTGCTACCTCGCCGCCGTCCCCACTCACCACCGCGCCAGCGCCGCCTCTGGCAGAGCCGCCGGCGAACTTCTTGCGTGACCGGAGGAAGAAGATGGCGTTTTTGCGCTCTGCCCCCTGAGGAACCGAGTAACCTTTAAGTTATTAGTTGTGTCTTGCGCAAATTGCAGAACCCTCCCTAGATTTATTTGAAGCCTACACATAAACCCACCCCAGCCAGATCCAGCCTAGGCCGTCCGATCCAGATCCGATGGCCCAGATTCAAACCAGCCCTGAGTCAACCCAGCGCTTACCGGTCAGCGCAGGCGATTTTGCTAAAGAGCCCCTGAGCTTTTTCGTATTCAATCCGCCGTCCGCAGCAGTTCAAAAGTATTTACAATAAGGCCCTGTTTTATTCGTTTAAGCCCCTAGTAGTTTTTAAATCTTGCCAATAGGTCCTTCCAATCTTGTTTAGCCTACAGAATCCACGTTTGAACTCTGATTTAACCCGTTCTCGTTGCGTTAGATTCATAAGAACATGAACTACACGTTGGCGCTGTTATTTGCACAATAATTCGTTTCTGAAAATTATTTAGTATTAATTTGTCTAAAGATTATTTAAATATCTTTTCTAAATTAAAATCTAATTAAGGCTTATACTCGGTTTTCTATAATACTTGTTAACTTGATTAATTCTATGTAATCATGTTTTTAGAATAACATCTAATTAAAGTTATACCCCGGCTTTATAAAATAATAATAATTTGATTAATGTTTATTTAACTAGCTTTTCTAATTAAAATCAAATTAGAGTTCAACTTCGAGTTTTCATAAATAGTTGTTAATATTGATTAATATCAACATAAATGTGTTTTGAATAATAATATGAATAGTTCAACATGGTTCATAAAATTTTCGATTGGATGCTCTCACATGCTTTATCTTAAATAAAATATTTAATTGGAATAATTTATATATAAATAATTATAAATAAAATATGATTAAGTTTTATCTCGTTTTATAAATTCAAATAGAATTGGATTAATTCCAACATAAGATGTTTCTCTGAAATATCTTTCATATTAATTTATTTAATTAAAATTAACCAAGCATATAGTCTTTTGTGCCCTTTTATCATACAAATCTTCCGATAGTCATATCTTTTCAATCGTTGCTTCGTTTTCAGCGATTCTTCCACTCTCGTGACCATCAAACCAAGCCCTTCCGCTTAGAGCGTTCTTTTAAAGCTTTTCCTTTGATTGATGTATTGTTCTTAGTGGTATATTATTTGTTTGCTTGTATGTTTGTGCCGA
>OAMR01000331.1:496780-523273 GCA_900205405.1 Echinochloa crus-galli | reverse complement strand
TTAAGGTTGTACCTAGATTTATTTATCCTGTACCTTGATTTACCTTGGGATTTTGCATATGGGTATATTTTTGCTATGCACAGGTACTGTCACCTTTATTATTGCTGTTAATCTTGATGTAATGGTTCACTTCAACTTTAATGTTAAAATATGCTTTTTAGCAACATGGTTAAGGGAACTTCATGGCCTTCATCCTGAACAGCAATCAAGGGGTCTCCGTAAGGACCGTTTCTTAAAGCGGCAACCCAGGAGCCAGTCGTCGCCACTAGGACTATAATGGCTCTGGTCTTGGACAAGTAGCTTGTACGGCTCTAGCTTAATAGTAGTTACCGACGGGCCGACGGCGTTATGGGAAGCGCTCGTGAGAGTATGGTTTGATCCACCGAGGGCGGGAGATCCGTCGGCTATGTCCCTGTGAGGCACAGTCCCGTGTGGGAGCAACCATTCAGCGGAAGCTCTAAACGTTGCGCATTTACTTTCCTTGCTGGCCTGCGTGCCGCGCATTGGACGCTATTGACCCCCCTATGATGGACTCCGTAGGCGTACGTCAATCTCGGTGCCTTGGGTCATGCTGCCTGTGTTGTACCATAACGGCTACTGTCTTGTTAGGGTGTCTTGTGAAAAGCCTCATAGCGTCCCTATGCAGTCACACCTCGGAAGTGTCATACGTGCCTGCGCAGCACAGCATGGTTGGGTTTAAAGTTCTTTTGAACTTTTACGCGACTGGTGGGTAAAGGGCGAAACCTCTGCAGAGTGTAAATCTATCATGATAGCCTTGCTCAGGGTCACGAGCGGCCTGGATCCTTTTTTATTAGAAGATGATGTTTATTTATGCTTAATGAAACTTATACTTAATTAATGGGGTTTCAACTGGGATTAATTTAATTGTAGAAATTTTGATAAAGTTAAAATGAACCAACTAAAAGTGCCAATGCAGTTAAGCCGTGTCAAGCCTTTTGAGCCTTCATACCCCGTGCTATACTTGCTAAGTAAGACATTTACTTACACTTGCTATTACTCGACATTCCGGGATGGGTAACAGATGGAGTACTACTGAGCTGTGGTCAACCAGTCGGTGTCCCTGTGGACTGCGGCCTCGCCTTCGATTTGAAGATTAGACTTCCGCTGTGTATATACTAACTCTGATTAAATTATTTTTATTTCGAGCATATGTACTCTGTTTATAATATTTGTTAGTTGTATGTGTTATGTGGACATCCTGGACACACATATAGCAGCACTTCGGGTTTATATAAAATCCGGGTGTGACACTAGTCTCCGAGCGGAAATCATCAACTTTAAGCAATTAAAGGGAGAATCGTTAGGAGTTGCTTGGGCTCGTTTCCAGCAAATTTTGGCATCCGGACCAGACCTAGGCTTGTCGGAACCCATAGTTCTCCAACATTTCAGCCTTGGTCTTTGTTCCGTAGATGCCACTTTCCTGGACTCTTCGTCAGGAGGGTCGTTCTTTCATCTGGTTCCTAGTGAAGCAAGAATGGTCCTAGAGCGCATCTTGGACAACACTCCTTACACTGGAATCTATGACGAACTCCCCGATGAAGAAGAGAAACAGCCTGAACCTGAACCCGAAGAGCCAGTACAAATTCAATCCAAATCCATCAGCTCTTCTGTTCCATCCATACTAGAAGCTCACTACGAACCACAACCGTCTCCTAGCCCAGCCTACTATGATTCACTCTATGACACGCCCTATGACTTCGATGATGACCTCTTCGATGACATCGGGAGTGTAACGAGTTTCCCACGGGAACGTCGTGTAGAGCCCATGGAACAAGCCCCCGACAAAGAGGAACTCGAATATCAGAGAGAATACCTTGGACGTCTCTCTGCTATCATGAGTTGGGAGTGGCTAAAAGAGGCCAAAGCCTCGACCGAGGTCGTCAAGATGCTTAGAAAGATTCAAAGGATATACTATGAGGTCCTGGGCGAAGACAAGGAAATCGGGTACGACCCGAGCCTCGGAATCAACATAATTTCTAGCTCGTTGGTGCACAACCAATTCCCTGGTGTACCGTGGTCGTTTTGTCAAAAACGACTACAATTCACTTCAAGAAGAATCCTGGATTGTTTGGGGATCCTGCGGGTCACACCCGTCAAGATTAACGACCCTGAACTCGATCTTCATGGATTTCCATGTCTTCGATCTACCCAGTGACACCACACATTCCATCTTCATAGCTAGACCAATCCAGAAGATCCTGGAAAAAGCACCAACAAAGCAGCTAGTAGAACTCAGGCTCGGCAACGAACTTATCCCTGTCTCTTATGCTCAGTCATTGAATACCCCTTTAGAGCCAGACCCCGATCCTGACCCACTAGAGGAAGTTAGATCAGCTCATTTGCTAGACCTAGAGCAACCTATTCCAGAAGAAGATCTCCCGTTCTTTTCGGAAGAAGAGGAAACACACCCTCCGATTGAGCTCGATACAAACGAAACTCCAAAACCTTCCCCAATCGAGCTCAAACCGCTACCACCTGGACTTAGGTATGCTTTCATCTTTGGGGATAAGCAAACTTCGGTGATCATCAGTGATAAGCTCTCCGAATTAGAAACCCAACAACACATCACAATTCTGGAGAAGAATCGATCGGTCTTAGGATATTCTCTCCAAGACCTGAAAGGGATTAGCCCGAATCTCTGTACCCATCGAATCCCGATCGATTCTGAAGCAATGCCGTCTCGGGAACCTCAAAGACGGCTGAATAATACCATGAGAGAGGTCATGAAAAAGGAAGTTCTCAAACTCCACGCTAGGATTATCTACCCAGTTCCCAATAGCGAGTGGGTTAGCCCCGTCCAAGTCGTTCCAAAGAAGGGAGGAATGACGGTAGTGCGCAATGACAAGAATGAGCTCATTCCTCAGCGCACTGTTACCGGGGGCGTATGTGCATAGATTATCGTAAACTCAACAAAGCCACCAAGAAAGACCACTTCCCTCTCCCGTTCATAGACGAGATGCTTGAACGGCTAGCCAAACACTCCTTCTTCTGTTTCCTTGATGGTTACTCTGGATATCACCAAATCCCAATCCATCCTGAAGACCAGAGTAAAACCACGTTCACATGCCCTTATGGGACGTATGCCTATCGGCGTATGTCCTTCGGGTTGTGTAACGCACCTGCCTCTTTCCAACATTGCATGATGTCCATCTTCTCTGACATGATTGAGGAGATTATGGAAGTGTTCATGGACGATTTCTCAGTTTATGGAAGGACCTTCACCGAGTGTCTGAAAAATCTGGACAAAGTCCTCCAGGGGTGTAAAGAGAAGCACCTCGTTTTAAACTGGGAAAAGTGCCATTTTATGGTACTAGAGGGAATTGTCTTAGGACATCGGGTGTCAGAACGCGGAATCGAGGTAGACAGAGCAAAAATCGAAGTAATTGAGCAACTTCCACCTCCCACAAACGTTAAGGGGATCCGAAGCTTCCTTGGTCATGCCGGATTCTATAGGCGCTTCATTTAAAACTTCTCCCAAATATCTCGGCCTTTGACCAACCTTTTAGCCAAAGATGCCCCCTTCGTTTTCGATGAGGAGTGTTATGCCACTTTTCACACCCTCAAGAAGGCACTCATTTTCGCTCCCATCATCCAGCCTCCCGACTGGAGCATCCCATTTGAAATCATGTGTGATGCGAGCGACTATGCCGTAGGAGCTGTGCTGGGCCAAACTAAGGACAGGAAGCACTATGCTATCTCATACGCTAGCAAAACGCTCACCGGCACTCAGCACAACTACGCGACCACGGAAAAGGAACTCTTAGCAGTCGTATTTGCTATAGACAAATTCCGGTCCTACCTAGTCAGGGCCAAGGTCATAGTCTATTCAGATCACGCTGCTCTGAAGTACCTTCTGACCAAGAAGGATGCAAAGCCGAGACTCATCCGCTGGGTTCTGCTACTCCAGGAGTTCGACATCGAGATAAGAGATAATGATAAGAGAGGAGTAGAGAACTCAGTGGCTGACCACCTGTCCCGCATGGAAGTACCGTCTGATCTACCGATCAACGACTACCTACGGGATGACACCCTCCTTAAGGTCACCACTGGCGATCCGTGGTACGCCAACATAGTAAACTTCATGGTGAGGGGTATGTCCCTCCTGGAGAAAACATGAAAAGGCTAGCTTATGAGAGCCGACTCCATCTCTGGGATGACCCGTACCTTTTCCGGATATGTAGTGATGGACTCCTCAGAAGGTGCATCCCTGCACATGAGGCATATAAAATCATAGAGAGGTGCCACGCAGCTCCGTACGGAGGACACTACGGTGCATTCCGGACCAATGCTAAAGTCTGGCAGAGCGGATTTTATTGGCCCAGCATGTACGAAGATGCAAGAGCATTCGTCATGCGATGCCCCCGCTGTCAGAAACACGGAAACATTAACACTAGAGACGCTGACCCATTAGAGGAAGTTAGGTCAGCTCACCTATTAGACCTAGAGCAGCCTATTCCAGAAGAAGATCTCCCGTTTTTTAATCTCCGAGGGTTGTCAGTTCATCCTAGTGGCAGTCGACTATGTCTCTAAGTGGGTGGAAGCCCTGCCCTGTGCAGCCTCCGATTCTAGGAACACGAGACGAATGTTTCATGAGTACATCTTTCCACGTTTCGGCGTTACTAGGATAGTCATTAGTGATGGCGGATCTCATTTCATCGATACAGCCTTCCGTAAGTATCTTTCAAGTCTGGGGGTGCAGCACAATGTTGCTACACCGTATCACCCTCAGACAAGCGGTCAAGCAGAAACATCAAACAAACAAATCAAAAATATCCTGCAGAAGACCGTAAATGAGATGGGTAGGCAATGGAAGGATAAACTCCCGGATGCACTCTGGGCATATCGTCTTTAACTCCCGTGTCAAACTTTTCGGGCACGGGAAGCTAAGAAGCAAGTGGGATGGCCCATTCACAGTAATCAATGCTGCATCTCATGGGGTCGTCACCCTGCAAAGCGAGGACGGAAACACCTTCAAGGTCAACGGGCAGCGGTTGAAAATATTCCTAGAACCCGAGCTGCCTCCGCTCGACGACTTAGATGTTGTTGAGTTCATAGAGCTCTAAACCCTGTCCGTAGAACCCTGGCCCGAATCCATCATCTCCAAATCATTCCGGCCAAAACATCCCAAAAGTCCAAAAGCCACCCTGATCCAAGTCATCCCACGAAGAAATCTTCGAACCAGAGATCGGGCCGCGTACCTCGGAGCCCTGGGACCAGTTCGGGCGAACTGGCCTAGTTCGGCCGAACCCATTGGTTCGGGCGAACTGGCCTCCCAGGCCCCAGGAGCAGATATGCTCGCCCAGATGCATCTGCAATCAAAGATATCCCGAGAGTCGCATGGGAATCGTCGGGAAACTCCGTTTTTCGATCGTGGAAAACCACGATAAAAACAGAGACCTTCCATCGACTCTTTCCCATCTCATCTAAGTCAACTCCTTTCCATGGAACACAGCCACCATGGCCTCCTCTTCATCCAAGGGCGCGTCCTCTGCCCAAGGCTCAAGCCATGCTAGCCGGAACGGCGATCTCGCTCACGAGCAAGCCTTCCGGATCTCCGACGTCGACATGACGGAAGAGAAGCCACGGGGGAGAACCCCTTCGTGCACCTCGTCGCAGCGCCGCGACTCCCCGCTGTGTGCCATGGTCAGCGACCTCCTCGCTCCGACGAGAGGGATCAAGAAGCCTCCGCGCTCACCGTCGCCGAGGCCTACCATGGGCGAACTCCGCCCAAGATCAGCATCCTCATCAAGGGTGCCGGACTTGGGGCTGTGTAGGACGAGCCGGAGAAAACCCCTACGGTTCGTCATCAAAGGGGAGCGCAAGCCGGGGGCGGATACGGCAAGGTCCTCGTCCCACCGCTTAAGCGGGACGAGGTAGAGCTGGGGGACTCATCCCAGTCCTCTCCTCCACGGCGCCACCCGTTTATTTATGCTTAATGAAACTTATACTTAATTAATGGGGTTTCAACTGGGATTAATTTAATTGTAGAAATTTTGATAAAGTTAAAATGAACCACCTACTGTGGAGAGTCTGAAGGCAGACTTGGCGGTGGCGCAGCAGCGGATCAACCACCTCGACGAGAAGGTGGCAGAAGGCGAGCTTGCACGCCTGGAGTGGGAGGACAAGATAGAGGTCCTCCGCCGGGGCCTGTGCGCTAAGCTCAAGAGGCTCTTCAAGGCCACCGGGCACATGGACCTCTACGACCCGTAGTGTCCCATGGCCGATTCGTTCGTCGTTAGATAGAGCACCGTTTAGTTTAGTTTAGTTTGATGTGTTAGTCATTTGCTTGATTCATTTTTTTCATGTTTAGGGTGCTCTGAACTTTATTTCCCTTCCCATCATTTTGTTTCCAATCATAGGTTTGAGTAATAAATAAAAATCAGATTGAGTGTGAGAAAAATAAATCCACGTCCCGGATGGTGCATTTGAGCCATCCGGGGTATGCCCCTGTTTAACAAAGAGTTGCACGAGTACAGAGATGACACAGGAGCACCAGGATCCAGGGACGGGCACCAGGGCCAGTTCGGCCGAACCAGGGTGGTTCGGGCGAACTGGACTGTTCGGCCGAACCAGCCCGTTCGGCCGAACCAGCCCGGCTGCCCCCTCTCGCGCATCGGCACGCTGGTTTGCACTGCCTCCCCTCTGTTTATTTTTCCTGTGTTGTCACGTTTCGAAATTTGAAAATATGTGCATCATTAACACGAAACGAACCTTGGTTCTGTCTCATCTCATGATTTTGCCTATTGTTTATTTTCAAACCTAGTACCTAGTTCCTGTGGAAGAAATCATTATTTTAGGATTCCCCCTGGTCTAAGTTGTTGACTATTGTGATATGAATCAATAAAACAAACCACCTGTTCATGCTTACATTCAGGAGAATTTAATTTTGAAAATATAAATCTATCCCTTCATCCTGTCCAAATACTACATATATGCTTGAGAGATACTCCTGAAACGTGTCTTGCCTAGTACAATGTCTTGTCGAATTTTGAGTCCCCAGAGTGATCACATTGTCTGAATTTGGTTGCAAGCAAATCTATCATCGGAGTATAATAGAAGTCTTCATGCCTCGGTGATACCCTAAAAAAAAAGAAGAGTGAGAAAAAGCAAATAAAGGACTCATGAAAGTCTCAATGAAAAAAATCCCAAAAAGGGAGAAGAGAAAAATAAAGGGGTCTTGAGGCTGAAGACCAATATAAACTCCTTATCCTTAGCTTGCAATCCGACCGAAAGGCAATGGTGAGACGCTCCGGGAACCAATCTTCGGCTCGACAGAAATACATGGCTTGACACGGTCATCACTTGAGAGACACAGAAAAATACAAAAGAAAGTGAGTGTGAGGGAGAAGCTCCAGAGAGCTGAGTGTCAGGGATGAAGGGACAAGAGTCATTTATTTGTCAAAAACAAGAAAACCCCGAATGCAGGTTGAGTAGGAGGATTTTGTTGTAAGAATCGTTCCAGTTGTCAACCGCACAAGATCCAGGGGATAGCCACTACAAATCCACAGGTATGAGAGAAAAGTTTGATATATTGAATATGCAAGTATTCATGGTATGAAAGAACCCTTACTTTGGTCTTGCTCCTGTTTTAATTTCTTTACTCGGGACGAGCAAAGATCTAAGTCTGGGGGAGCTTGTTGGCGGTCGTTACAGACCGATTTCCGACCTCCAACCAAGTATAAAATGAACACAACGGAGACACACGCCATAGCTATAGGGCTTACTACTGACTATTTCCATGAGTTTTGGTGATTGTCCCGTGTGCAGGTACAAAATGGAGAAACACAGGCTATAGGGGTCGGAAATGACCGATTCGGCCGAATGACGCGTTTCGGCTGGTTACCCCCCTTAGCCATGTGAGCCGCCGGAAGCCATCCACGTCATCCAATGACAATGCAAGCCACGCGGGACGGCTGCCAACTCATCCTGGGCTCATGCCACATCACTCCGGGCCGACTCAACCCAGATGACCGGCAACCCGAATCCAACCCGACGAAGCCCGAAGTCCATCGGAGGCCCTCAAGCCCAGCCCAGGGGACAAACCGACCTACCAAACCGACCAAGGAGCTGGGCTAGCATGTGGGGGAAGCAAAGACGGTGCAACACTGGGCCTGGCCCAGTTCGGCCGAAGGGCCTTGTTCGGCCGAAGTGGAGGAACCGACCCAGGGGCAAGATCCTGGCCGCAGAACTCCATGGCGGTGCACGTGGCAGTTCGGCCGAACTGGCCGGTTCGGCCGAACCGACCTGTTCGGCCGAACGGCCCGGCACCGCCCCTGAGGTGCCTTGGCTGCCACTCTGCCTCCACCGTCCTTGATCCCTATAAATGGAAGCCCTCCTTCACCTGCAAAGGTACACAACACAAGAGAGAAGTGAGTGTTGCAAAGTTCCGCCACTTGTATCAAGTAGAATAGGGAGAGAGGAGAGGTGAGCGTCCGGGAGAGGAGCCGGAGTGTCGGCCCCTCTTCTAGCTGTACCTCTACGGATGCGACTTCACTTCGAGTAACATCCGGGGCATGTCTGGTACTCCTTGTATCTCTCTCTGATTAATTGGGCATTCAGTTCTTACTTACTTTACTTGCATCGTTCTTCGTTCAATGCTTAGTGGTATAGTATAATTGTATGCTAGCTGCTTGGCTTGTTTGCTTATCTGTCTGCAGTAGATAAGTTTTAGTCGACTAGTTTAGGCATGGTGCCTGGACTTGAGACTAGCTCAGAATCCGCCCGTCGCAACGGAGGTGGTAGCTGTAAGGTGGTGACAGCCCTTCTGGTCTCTGTAGTCCATCACGTTAGTTCCGGTGTCTTAGGACCCATGGTTTAGGGTAGCTGGCACCCCTTCTCATCCCTTTCTGTGTGTCAGAGGCTCTATAGTCCCGAAGCGAGTAACCGTTCGTATCCTCTGAATTGCTCCGTAGTCGGAAGAATACTCTTACCAGACCTGTACCCTCTCTACCCTCACCCTCCCTCCTTGGTCTATAACTCTTCTCTCCTTGTTGTCGTCACCCACCTCATCCATTCCATTTCATCCACTTCATTCACGCCATTCCATCCAATTCATCTACCTAGCACAGCTTAGTTTAGATTTAGACCACTTCTCGTTCTCCGTGGAAATCGATACCTGGAATACTCCTGGTGAAAGCTACATCGGTATCCGTCCGCTTGCGGATTTATCTGTAGGCCATAAGGAGTGCCAACAACCAATCAACTAAGCCCTGAACGAAGAACGAAACAAGTAAATGAATGTAAGAACTGAATGCTCAATTAATCAGAGAGAGATACAAGATTGTGAACAATAATCTTGAAATGCATCACTCGTGAATACCGATCCCAAGTCAGTGATTATCTCATGAGGTACACCAAATCAGTGGATGATGCCGTCAAAAAACTTGATTAAATTTTCAGCTCGTGCATTGACCAACGGTTGTGCTTCAATCCACTTGGTGAACTTGTCGATGGCTACAATGAGCCACTCGAAACCACCAGGGGCCTTTTTCAAAGGACCGAGTAAACCCAGACCCCAACATGCGAACGGCCAAGAAAGTGGAATCATGCGGAGCTCATGGGCTGGTACGTGTGCTTGACGGGCAAAAAACTGGCAACCCTGACATTTCTTGACAATCTCTTCTGCATCTTTTGTTGCTGTTGGCCAGAAAAATCCTGATCGATAGGCTTTCCCTACTAATGTGCGAGAAGCTGCATGATTACCACACACACCACTATGAATTTCTTCAAGCAAAGCCTTGCCTTGATCCGATGGGATACACTTCATCAGTACGTTGACAGAGGCCCCACGTCGATAAAGTGTATTATTGACCACTACATAATGAGCGGCTCTACGTCGAAGGCGAACTTGTTCTTGTTTTGTATCTGGTACTTTATGATCCCGTAAATACTCAATAAAGGGCTGCATCCAATCAGTATCAATGACCATAACGTGCAAATCAGGACGTGGAAAAGCACTCGTGATATGCTCAGGAGTTGTTTCATGGATAGATGGATGATGTAGCTCATGAACAAAGATTTCTGCTGGGACAGTGGCGCGCTGTGATCCTAGTTTGGAGAGAGCATTGTTGGCGGTCGTTACAACCCAAATTCGACCACCAATACTCGGGAATAAATGAGAGACTATGCAACATTCCTTGCACTTAGGTTTATTTCTAATAAAGTTCCACAAGTTTTGGTGATTGTCGTGTTTGCAGGTACAATGTTTACAAATACGTGCTATTGGGGTCAAAAATGACAGAAATGGCCGAATGACATGTTCGGCCGGTTATCCCCCTTAGCCGTACAGGCCGACGGGAGCCGTCCACGTCAGCGACAACTCAACGACGGCATCAAGTGACACGTGGACGACCGCCAACTCATCACGGGCCATGCCAAGTCATCCCGGAGCACCGCCACATCACTTCTGGGCCCACAGAACAAGATCCAAGCAACAGAAGGCCGGCCCAGGAGATCCACAGAGCAAAGGCGGCGCAGGGGAGAGGGCTTGGGCCACTGGGCCCGTTCGGCCGAACAGGCGGTTCGGCCGAACCGCCTCCAAGTCCCAAACCGACTCCGGGGGTGCATCTTGGCCGTAGGAGGCCAAGGCGGTGGATCCTCCGTTCGGCCGAACAGGGGGCTTCGGCCGAACTGGCCCCCCTGGCCGAAACGGCCGGAAACCGCCTCCAGCTGCCTTGGCCGGTACCCTACCTGCCAAACCGACCTTGGAAGTGCTATAAAAGGAAGGCCAAGGCTGCTCATTGGACACACACTCAAAGCTAAGGAGCTTCCACTTCATTTCTAGTAGAGTAGGTTAGTTTAGTTGGGAGTTAGAGTCGAGTCGAGCTGTGCCTCGGAGGTTCCGGAGTCGTCTTCAGAAGCTCTGGTATTAGCTCTTGTATCTTTTACCTTTATTTTGTATGACATTCGAGTTATCAATATAGTATCTACTTTATTCTACTTGTGCCTTATATAGTTGCTTCTACTTTAGTCTAGTTGCTTCTATATTAATCATATGCCTCTCACCTTGGAAATGATGAATAGTTGCTCTGTCATTAATCTTGCTAGTACTTTGTAGCAACTAGTTCTTGACTATACTTGAGTCATTTAGCATGAGCGATAATGAACCCGAAACTTTGTGGGAGCACATGCTTTATTCCAAGTCTAGGTTGTTGTGGGAATTGATATAGTGAGACTTTGGTTGAATTCTATCTCTGCTCTTAGTATGGTGAAAATCTCGGATGATTATGCTTCCAAAAGTAAAAACAAAGTTCCTCATTGAGCATCAGCAGCAACATTGTAATCACGAACGACATGATGAAATTCTAGTCCAAGAAAATGACGTTCAAGCTTGCGTACTTCCTTGACATATGCATCCATTGTCTCCTTGGTTGTATCCCAATCTTTATTGACTTGATTAATGGCTACTGCAGAATCACCATAAACGCATAGGCGCTTGATACCTAGGGATGCTACAATACGAAGGCCATGTAGCATAGCTTCGTACTCAGCTTCATTGTTCGTGACTTGAAAGAGAATCTGCAAAACATACTTGAGTTGTTCTCCCTTGGGAGAGATCAACAAAATTCCTGCACCGCCACCTTCGAGCTTTAGAGACCCATCAAAGTACATTACCCAATGTTCTGGACGAGCAGTTGATCTTGAATACTGAAGTTCCATCCATTCAACCGTGAAATCTACCAATGCTTGAGATTTGATAGCTGTTTCTGGAGCAAAATCAAGGCTATATGCAGCAATTTCCGCCTTCCATTTGCTTATACGTCCAGTCGCGTCAGGGTTATTTAAAATTTCTCCAAGAGGGAATTTAGTCACGACAGTAATTGGAAATGACTGAAAATAATATCGCAACTTTCTGGAAGTTATGAATACCGCACAGAGGAGCTTCTGGACTTGAGGGTAGCGAATCTTGGACGCAAAGAGGACTTCGCTGATGTAATAAACTGGCCACTGCACTGGAAAAACATGGCCTTCTTCCTTGCGCTCGACCACGATGACCGTACTAACCACATGTGTAGTGGCGGCAATATATAGAAATAGATGATCACCTTTTACTGGAGCGACGAGGATTGGTGGAGTGGTTAAGTAAGCTTTAACTTGTTCAAAAGCTTCATTGGCTTCTGCTGTCCAGGTGAACTTATCTTGCTGCTTGAGTAGTTTGAAAAAAGGGAGACCTTTTTCACCGAGTCTTGAGATGAATCTGTTAAGTGCTGCAAGGCATCCTGTCAGCCTCTGGACCTCTTTGATATTCTTCGGAGCTTCCATCTGGAGGATAGCCGTGATCGTAGAGGGATTAGCTTCAATGCCTCTATGACTTACGATGAAACCGAGTAGTTTACCAGCTGGGACACCAAAAACACATTTAGTTGGATTAAGCTTCCATCGATATGTCCTGAGATTGTCAAACGTTTCTTGAAGATCATCGATGAATTTGTCAGGTTCTCTTGTCTTGATTACCACATCATCAACATATGCCTCTACATTCTTGCCAATCTGTGAAGAGAGGCAATTCTGTATGGCTCGTTGATATGTGGCTCCGGCATTCTTTAGACCAAAGGACATTGTGGTGTAGCAAAAAGCGCCAAAGGGGGTTATGAAAGAAGTCTTGATCTGATCATCCTTGTTCAGCGCTATCTGGTGATAACCTGAGTAGCAATCAAGAAAACAAAGTAATGTGCATCCTGCTATAGAATCTATGACTTGATCAATGTGCGGTAACCCCATGGGATCTTGAGGGCAGTGCTTGTTGAGATCTGTATAATCAACACACATACGCCACTCGTTGTTATTCTTTTTCCTAACCAAGACTGGATTAGCCAACCACTCTGGATGAAAGACTTCTTTGATGAAGCCAGCCGCGAGTAGTTTAGCTATCTCAGCTTTGATTGCATTGCGTCGTTGATCGAAACGTCTTAACCGTTGCCTTTTGGGTTTAGCGTCTTTGCGAACATTAAGTTTGTGCTCGACAAGCTCCCTAGGAACACCAGACATGTCAGATGGTTTCCAAACAAATATATCTTCATTAGCACGGAGGAACTTGACGAGCGCGTCTTCCTATTTACAATCTAAGTTCGCCCCTATGAGGGCGGTTTTGGACGAGTTGCCCGTCTCAAGATCTACAGTCTTGAGCTATACTTCTTCAGAGGGCTTGAAACTCAAATGCGCCGGCTTTTTGGTTGGAAGATCTGGTTCTTGCTCCACAAATGTCTTGGACAGGGCGAGTACTTCCATCATCTGAGTAGGGACTTGAGTAGCAGCTGCGAACTCTACAGCTTCAACATCACAGTCATAGGAGATCTTGAGGTCCCCTTTGAGAGAAAGTACTCCATTGGGAGCTGGCATCTTCAGGACGAGGTAGACATAATGTGGGATGGCCATAAACTTCGCGAGGGCTGGTCACCCGAGGATCGCGTGATAAGAAGTCTCAAAGTCTGGTACCTCAAATTTGATGTACTCGGTCCTGAAATTGGCCGCTGTGCCAAAGGTGACTGGCAATGTGACTTGTCCTAGGGGAATTGCAGCTTTGCCTGGGACAATGCCATAGAATGGGGATTCCATGGGCTTGAGGTACTTGGTGATGTCGAGTCCCATCTTTGTGAATGTCTTGGCAAAGATGATATTGAGCCCGCTGCCTCCATCAATGAGTACTTTAGTTAGTCTGGCTTGTGCCATGACTGGATTCAGTACTAGGGGATATTTGCCTGGATTGGCAAAGTTGGTCCACTGATCAGCCCTAGAGAATGTAATCCTAGGGGAAAGCATCTCCTGTATCGTCGTTGTCTTTGTCGTCCTTCTTGTCCTTGGGCTTGTCTTTATCACACTTTTGACTGAGGAACGCTCGTTTGAGGTGATGGCAATCCGCCATTGAATACTTGCTGTTGGGATGATATGGGCATGGTTGATTCAAGACTGATGTCAAGGTCTTTGAATTCTTCTTCCGCGTCGGGCGCTCGACTGCCGCGATAGTGTTGTCTGGCTTACGCTTCTTGTTGCTATTACGGTTGAAGTCACGCCTGTTGTTATTGTTGCGACGATCGGGACTACTCTTGGTAGAATTGTTAATACCATTGTGGGTGGTATTATCCCTGCGTTTGTCGAAGCGATCACGCTCACAATCATCTTGATCAGCCCAATCTGCAGCCATACGCCTCAGCTCTGAGATAGAGTCTGGGCGCCTTCTTCCAAACTCGCGATGTAGCTCGCGAGACCATAAGCCATCGTGAAAGCAATCGATGACCTCTCTGTCTGACACGTCAATAATAGTGCCTCTTTTTTCAAAAAACCTCCTGATGTACTTCCTCAATGTTTCTCCCTTCTCTTGTTTACAAGCTGCCAGTTCAAATCGGGTTCCGGGTCGTGCCCAAGTTCCCTGAAAGTTGGCGGTGAATTTCTTTGTGAGCTCATCCCAAGTGTCAATGGACTCGGGGCGAAGGCCTTCGAGCCATGTAAGTGGTGCGGTATCCATCATGATTGGAAAGTACCGGACTTTGACGTCGTTGCTGCTGCCAGCCATGGTGATTGCAATTGAGTAGACGCGCAACCACTGCTCGGGGTCTTGCTTGCCTGTGAATTTCTCGATTCCAGTCGTCTTGAACTTTTGAGGTAACACAACCTTCTTGATGCGGCTGGAAAAGGCTGGAAATCCATCGTACTTGTCTGACGGGGATTGCTGTCTTCTTCTGCGACGGTCATCATCATTGTTATCAGGGCGCCGATTTGAGTGGTGGCTTGGAGAACCACTCGGCTCAGGGTCTTGGTGACCGCGACCAGTGCGGTGGTTACGATCACGACCACGCGCGGGGTGATCGGCATTGCCCTCGTCACCCGAGGGGTCATTGTCGGGCTGATCATTCCTGCCACGGCCTTGAGGTCGACGATCACGCCCACGGTTTTGATCACGTGGTGGGTCTTGTTCCCGTCCCTGCGAAGGCTGTTCTTGATCAGCCGGGATCTGTCCATAGAGTTGTTCGAAATCAGCTCGGCGACGGATCTCAGATGCAATGCGATTGGCTCTGCTGGCATCAATTTGGGAATGAGCGTCATGGTTGGTGTTGATCGTATGACGAAGATCACCAGCCGGGGGATTGGCTCTATTCCCCACTTGCGGTGCTGCTGCTGCATTTCCTTGTTGAAGTCGACTTGAGTGAGGAGATGATACAGAAGGACTACCATGAGTTCTCTGTCGTTGGGTCATCCCTGGTCCAGCTTCGAGGTGAGGTTGAACTGCCGCTAGCAACCCGAGTACTTGTTGTACTTGGGGCGAAGCAGGAAGAGCTTTGATTATTTCAGCAGCAACTGTCAAATTTGTTGGGGCGTCATGTAAGACAGGTTGATCCCCGACCATCTGAAACTCTTGCTCAAGGTTTCTCGTAGCGGCAGCACGCCTAGCTGCATTGATGCGCCCCTGTCTACGCTTGATGTTCCTTGTCTGCCTTGCTGTCCTTTGCTGATCGGTCTCGTTGGCGACGGTTGGTTCTTCGTCGGAGATCTCAGCCATGAGCTCCGTGTCATACTGGCCGCCTTGCCCTGATGCGCCTGCCATGTAAACTTGTCTGCTCGGGTCGGATAGATGAAGGCTGAGGGCGCCGATGAAGTTCTCTCCCGTCGAATCGGAAGAAGAAGTAATCGAGGCGGTTTTGCCGTCCTGGTAAGGTAACTCTTCCAGTATAACAGCGCTGATCCTCGACTCGTTGTTCTCGAGCATATCAGTAGGAATCGCACCAGGCCAGTGAACGAGGAGGCCTCCTGGTGAGTTGGTTACGATGAGCCCCGAAGGCAGCCGAACTAAGGGTTGCTCAAGGGCGACGTCACACTTATAGTTAGCGCTGCACTTAAACCGCGCGATGTTATCTGGTGCGTCACTCAACAAGACTGTGAAATCGTCCTCGCTCTCGTCCTCTGATGGTCCAGAGACCTGCTCAGAGTCCAAGTTGCAATCCACGATCTGGTTCATCAACGAGCTTGTCTTATTCCCTTGCTTCGCGGCGTATATCTGTTGATATGTAGCCGCGGAATTAGGTAGACCGAACGGGAATCGATCTGGGTGGTTGTCCGATGGGGTAGCCAGCTCGGAGTCCCGACCTCTTTCCATGTTTGGAAAAGAGTTGTATCCAGATTCGACTTGGAGAATCCCGGTTGGAGTTCGAGTCCTTGTCGAAGTCGAACTTGTCGTTGAGGTTGAACTTGATGAACCCATCGAGACCTGTTCCTCGACGAGATCTTGGAACGGTTCTGATGGAACCGTCGGCTTCGAGTAGGGCCCCGGTCGATCTGCTTGGAACAACTCGAAACCGAGCTTGCCATCGGAGACGAACGTCCATGAGCCCATGACGAACGTCGCACCCTCCTCGATGCCGGCTGCTCTGAAAGTTGATCCCATCGCGCCTGATGTCGAGCTTCGGCGAGAGAGCCCCACGGTGGGCGCCAAGTGTCGACGAATTATGTCGAGCACGTCTAACCGGGGATACCCCGAGGAGTAGATTTGCGAGTGTCTCGCCGAATTCTAGGAACGATGGTGCACGAACAACACAATTTAGACAGGTTCGGGCCGCGAGTAGCGTAATACCCTACGTCCTGTATGGTTGATTGTATTGCGTATATCCCTTTGGAGGGGGTCCCTGCCCCGACTTATATAGTCCGGGAGGCAGGGTTACAAGTCGGTTTGTATAGTCCTAGTCGTATACAACATGGATAACTACAACAGAGTACTTTGGGGAGTCTCCTACTAGTATACGACTAGTTTATTCCTTATCGAGTAGTTTAATCCTTGGATGAGTGGTCCTAGGGATCCTGGTCCCACAGTGATGACAAGTTATCATCGGTGTCTGTTCTAGAGGACGATGAAGAGCTTGTTGATTATGGTTCTTCTCCTGAACGCATGGATCTTGAGCTTAATGTAATTCATATGTCTATGGATGGTTACATGTTATCGGAGGAGGACATCGCTCACTTTGATTTCGGGCCAAAGGAAGCTATTTTCCAGAAGCCTAAAGCTACTGAAAATCATCTGAAGGCTTTGTACATGAAGGATCATCTCGCATGCTAGTGTATGAAGGGGCGATAGTCAACTTGATGCCATATTCTCTGTTCAAGAAGCTGGGAGGTTCGGATGAGGAGCTGATCAAGACCAACATGACTGTCAGCGGCGTTGGAGGAGGTGAACCTATGAGCGCCAAGGGAGTTGCTTCTATGGAGCTTACTATTGGAAGCAAGACATTGTCTACTGCGTTCTTCATCGCTGAGACACAAGGTAACTATAGTTTAATCCTTGGTCGTGATTGGATTCATGCAAATCAATGTGTGCCTTCTACTTTGCATCAATTTTTTATTCAATGGATAGATGATGAAGTAGAGGTCGTTCATGGAGATACGTCGGCTTGTGTTGCAGTGGCCGATAGTTCTACTATGGATGGTCATGAGAATCTTAAGTGCTTATCTGGTTTAGATTCATCTGATTGTGAGATCATTGGTTGCACTAAAGATGGCTTTGCTACTGCTGTTATGAAGCCGATCGGTGATCTGGCTATACCATCTCTTATGATTTGATGGATCCGAATCTAGAGTGGTTGCAGCAAAGGCGTGAGCACTATCGGGCGCATAAGAACGATATGTGCGAGGCCATCAAAGATTTTGATGATTTGAGCAAGTTAGGACAAGGGTTTACATAGGCTTATCCTTTAGAGGAGGTAGATATTGGTGATGGTACTATACCTAGACCGACATTTGTAAACAAGAATCTTGATACTTTGTTTAAATCTAAGTTAATAAAGCTATTAAGGGAGTATGTTGATTGTTTTGCATGGAGTTACAATGAAATGCCTGGTTTAAGTCGTGATCTAGTTGAACATCGTTTACCTATTAAACCTGGTTTTAGGACTTTTAAACAATCTCGCAGAAACTTTAATCCTGATATTTATGACCGAGTGAAAGAGGAAATCAATCGGTTGTTAGATGCTAAATTTATTAGGCCTTGTCGATATGTTGATTGAATCTCTAATATTGTGCCTGTTGAGAAAAAAGGAACAAAAAAGCTTCGTGTTTGCATTGATTTTAGAGATCTCAATAGAGCTACTCCTAAAGATGAATATCCTATGCCTATAGCCGATTTTCTTATTAATGCTGCATCTAGACATAGAATTCTTAGTTTTCTTGATGGTAATGCTGGTTATAATCAGATATTTATGGCCGAAAAGGATATAACCAAAACAGCCTTTCTATGTCCGGGTTTTGTTGGTCTATTTGAGTGGGTGGCGATGACTTTTGCTTTGAAGAATGCTGGTGCCACGTATCAAAGGGCTATGAATTTGATTTTTCATGATTTGCTTGGCATTATAGTAGAAGTTTATATCGATGATATTGTTGTCAAATCGGCTGGAGTAGATTCTCATTTAGCTGATTTGAGACTTGCATTTGAAAGAATGCATCGGTATAAATTAATGATGAATCCACTCAAATGTGCTTCTGGTGTATCGGCTGGCAAGTTCTTAGGATTTATTGTACATGAGAAATGCATAGAGATAGATCCTAAAAAGATTGAAGCCATTAAGAATGTAGAGGCTCCTACTTGCAAGAAAGATTTGCAAAAGTTCTTGGGCAAAGTAAATTACTTGAGGAGATTCATTTGTAATTTGTCCGGGAAGGTAAATGCTTTTACTCCTTTACTTTGGTTGAAAAATGACATTGATTTTACTTGGGGAACAAAACAACAAGAGGCCTTTGATGAGATCAAGCAATATTTATCTTCGCCGCCTGTTCTTGAAGCACCCAAGAGTGGAGTTCCATTTAAATTGTATGTGGCCGCTGAGAAGGATGTCATTGGGGGCGTTTTGACTCAAGAAACTGAAGGGAAGCAATTTGTTGTTGCATATGAGAGTAGAAGATTGTTGGACGCCGAAACAAGGTACACTTTTATTGAAAAGCTATGCTTATCATTATATCATACTTGTACCAAGTTAAGGCATTATCTCTTACCAAGTACTTGTGTAGTAGCATGTCAAACCGACATAATTAAATACATGTTGCATAAACCAATTTTGAGTGGTAGAGTCGGCAAGAGGGCTTATGCTTTAGTTGAATATGATTTACATTGTGAGCGATTAACTTCAATGAGAGGACAAATAGTAGCCGACTTTATTGTTGAACATAGAGTAGATAAGCAACTTGATTTGGGTGTCGGTTATGCTACTTTTACTCCATGGAAATTGCACTTTGATGGATCGATGTGCAAGAGTGGTTGTGGTATTGGAATTGTTATTACTTCTCCACATGGGGCTGTGTTTAAAGCACATAACCGATTAGATCATGAATGTACTAATAACCAAGTCGAATATGAGGCCCTTCTATTCGGATTGGAAATTTTGCATGACATGGGAGTAAAACATGTAGAAGCTTATGGTGATTCTTTACTGGTGGTACAGCAAGTTTCTAAGGTATGTCAATGCTTAGATGGATTTTTGAATGCATATCTTGATAGAAGTGCTTTGATATTATATCTTGCTTAGATGAATTGTAATTTGTCATGTTATAAGGCGAATGCTCTGGCTCAGCAAGCATCTGGTTATAATGTTGATAAAAGAAATTTTCAAGAACGAGGCCCGATGTTTTTAAAAGCCGAGTGTTCTGTTCTGGAGGAACCGGTCACACCGTTTCCTCAGACCGGTCTGACCGGTTTAACCGGTCTGACCGCTTTAGAAAATCGGTCTAACCGGTTTCCCGAGACTGAGTCTACTTCGGCTATTGTTTCCAATAAAGATGAAGTGGCTGATTGGAGAAAGCCTCTGATTGATTATTTGCAGAATCCTAGTAGTTCAGTTGACAAAAAAATCCGACGATGGGCTCTTAAGTTTATTCTAGATGGAGGTGAACTATATCGTCGGACCATTGATGATTTACTTGTTAAATGTTTGGGTCCTGACCAAGCTAGGTTATGGCAGAGGTTCATGAAGGAATTTGTGGTGCTCATCAATCGGCTCCCAAGATGAAGTGGCTCCTTAAGCGAGCTTGTTTCTATTGGCCCAACATGATAGCCGATTGTTTTAAGTATTATAAAGGTTGCGAAGAGTGTCAAAAGCATGGGGATGTTCAGTTGGTACCTGCTGCATTGATGCATCCAATAATTAAGCCTTGGCCTTTTCGAGGATGGGGTTTAGATTTTGTTGGTAAGATTCATCCTTCTTCGTCAAAACGTCATTGTTTTGTAATTGTGGCAACTGATTATTTTACCAAGTGGACCGAGGCGATTCCTTTGAAGAATAAGACACATAGAGAGGTGATTGAGTTTATTAGAGAACATATTATACATAGGTTTGGTATTCCACAAACTTTGACTACGGATCAGGGAACTTCATTCATATCCAAAGAGGTGTGTGAATTTGTCAATTCCTATGGTATTAAGCCTCTCAATTCATCTCCATATTATGCTCAAGCCAATGGTCAAGCTGAGTCTAGCAACAAGACTTTGATAAAGCTCATCAAGAAGAAGGTAGAAGATCATCCTAAAAGGTGGCATGAGGTATTATCTGAAGCTTTATGGGCTCATCGTATTTCTAGACATGGCGCTACTAAAGTTACTCCGTTTGAGCTTGTGTATGGTCAAGATGCCTTTTACCGGTTGAGGTGAATCTTGGCGCCTCTAGACTTGCAAAGCAAAATAATCTTGATATTGACACGTATCACACTTTGATGATGGATAATATTGATGAAGTGACCGACAAGCGTTTGGAGGCTTTAGAAGAGATTGAAAAAGATAAAAGGCGAGTGGCGAGAGCCTACAACAAGAAGGTGAAGTCCAAATCTTTTCACGTAGGTGACTTGGTTTGGAAAACAATTTTGCCTATTGGATTGAAAAGCAACAAGTTTGGCAAGTGGTCTCCAAGTTGGGAGGGTCCTTTCAAGATTGTGAAGGTTTGTTTAGGAAATTCTTATATGGTAGAGACCTTGCAAGGACAGCAGCTGCCTAGAATTCTCAATGGGAGATACTTGAAGAAATTTTATCCGAGTGTTTGGCAAAGTGCTTGATAGGATATGGCCGATTTATGTTTGAAATCGCCCTTAGGATAAAAAATGGCCGGCGAATTATGTAACATCGACCTTAGCATATTTTCTAGTGCATGAAATTTACTAGAAAACAGGGGGGCATATGTTCGCACCCAAAATTGGCAGTTGCCTATCAGGTCGAGGGCAACCGGTCAGACCGGTTCTAGAAAGCGGTCAGACCGGTTTACCTGTAACCAATCTGGCAACGGCCGAAACCGGTCTGACTGGTTTCCCTATCCGGTCTGACCGGTTTTCTTTGAGTTGGAGTAGAACTAGGAGTCCTAGTCGTTTCCAAATTGTAAAAGGATTCCTTGCGGGGCAAGACCTCCCCACCCTATAAATATAAAGGGGCGTGGCCGATTGAGACCTATCATCCAATCGATCAAACATATTTTCTACTTTTTATCTCCAAACCCTAGCTTTTCCTACCCCTTTGCTTTCCTTGCTTGTCTCGACGGTGATCAAGGAGGTTCTGAGTGGCCTGACCGATCTCAGAGCAACCCTAGACGCGCCATCTCTGACGGGGTCCCTCCCGAGGTGGTGTTTCTAGGTTTTTCCCGAAGCCCTAGCAAATCCGATCTGACCGGATCTCCAAACCGGTCTGATCGTTTTCTGCGTTGCGCGATCTAGTGTTCGTGTGTGTTGAACGTAAAAAGTGTCAACAGTTTTATTTCTAGAACTCAAGACCATGGTTCAATTCTCCCATGGTGCAATTTTTTTTCATATTGTGAATAATACATTTTTAATTTATGTTCGCAACGGATTTGTATAAACGTTGCAGTGGCCGGACCGTGACAGAATTGGAAGATTCGTTATAGTTCTATCTGGGCCTAGAGCAAAATGCTAACATTTTCTGAAAACGTCGCCAGATCCCGTCGCAATTTCTGGGCTTATCTGGGCTCAGAGCAAAATGTAACGTTTTCTAAAACCGTCGCCAGGATTGCATCGCGATTTCTGGGCTCATCTGGGCTTAGAGCAAAATGATAACGTTTTCTGAAATCGTCGCCAGAATTCCGTTACAGATTAAATAGTTTGTTGTAGTGTCTAGAAGTATCTCTTTCTTTTTCCTTATTCATTCGGTTTTCAACACTAAAGCTCTAATTTGAACTTGTGCAACCGAAAGAAAATCAGAACCCTCTATTCTATCTCTAATAGATTACCTTAAACCTTTTAAGCAAATATCAGCAAGGTCCATATCAGTAATTGACAAATTGAAAAAACGGTTTTTAGTTTCTTTAAACCTTTTAATGTAAGCAGAAACAGTTTCATCTCTACTTTGCCTAACCGATGTCAAATCTGTCAATTTCAATTGCAAGCTCCCACTATAAAAGTGATCATAAAATTTACGTTCTAACATATCCCAAGATATAATAGAACCAGGAGCAAGCCAAGAAAACCAAGCAAAAGCGGTACCAATCAAAGATAAAGAGAACAAACGCACTTTAAGAGCATTAGAAGTACCCGCTTCCCCCAGTTGAGCTATGTATTGACTAATATATTCCCAAGTGGTTCGGTCATCATCTCGACTAAATTAAATCAAATCAGGCATACGCCACCCACGTGGAAGAGGAAAATTATCAAACTCAGCATCGTATGGTTTTTTATACAAATTTGTATTACCAATATCAACACCAAGTTTAGTTTTTACCACATTAGCCAAATCTTCTCTAAATTTATTAAATTCAGCCCAGTTAGGATTATCTGGCTGTTGTGGTTGTACATTCTCCAAATTCATCTTATTTAAGTAGGGAGCAATCTTAGCTTGAGCTAGCCTATAACTTTCATATACATCATTGGGTATAACGTTTCCTTGAGCAGACGTATTAACTAATGTACTAAACAGAGGCCTAATAGTACCCAAAGTATTAGTGTGAGCATAAGCTAATGATTCAGGCATAACAGAAAGCGGCACAGCTTGCTCATGTACTAATTCAATCGCGCTGGTCAGACCGGTTTGACCGGTCCCTAATCCGGTCTGACCGGTTTGGCCATGTTTGGCCTGGTCGGTTGGAACGGTAGGGATTGACCAACGAGAAATTCAGGTGGCATACCATACATGTATTTCTGAGTATTAGCATTAGGCATGGGTGACAGGCTAGGAAAGACTACCCCACTAGCATTAATTTTAGGAACGCTACTACTAGTTTCATTATTGTTAAAGCGAGCAGCAGTCCTATCTTTCTCAAGATCCTCTAATCGTTCTAAATGAGCAATATATGAGGCAAGCAATTCATCACCTTCTACACTATTTTGAGGAACTGTAGTAGAAGGAGCTTTTGGGATTTTACTTACATTGGGTATTACCTCAACTTGATTGTCGTTTAACTTGATCGCTGACAGCTCGAATTCCTTCGGTCCTGCCACCTTGCCATGATGATCCTTCTTGACGCCAGCCAAAAATTGTAATCTCATGAATTCTTGCAGCGCCTCGAACTTCTTCTGCTCCTCCGGAGTGAGATCTTCCAGTGAAGCCGTGATGATGTTATCCATGTCGAGATCACACCGAGATCCCATCTTGACCGGGGTTAGATTGAACGGTTTTGAAAACCAGATGTTCTAATCTCTCCAGCGGAGTCTCCAAAAGAATGTTGACGCTTTTTACGGTCAACACACACGAGCGCTAGATCGCGCAACGCAGAAAACTCGCACTCGCCGCGGCCTCAACCTAAACCGGTCAGACCGGTTTGGAGATCCGGTTAGACCGGATTTGCTAGGGCTTCGGGGAAAAACCTAGAAACACCACCTCGGGAGGGACCCCGTCGGAGATGGTGCATCTAGGGTTGCTCTGAGATTGGTCAGACCACTCAAAACCTCCTTGATCGCCGTTGATACAAGCAAGGAAAGCAACGGGGTTGGAAAAGCTAGGGTTTGGAGATAAAAAGTAGAAAATATGTTTGATCGATTGGATGATAGGTCTCAATCGGCCACGGCCCTTTATATTTATAGGGTGGGGAGGTCTTGCCCGCAAGGAATCCTTCTACAATTTGGAAATGACTAGGACTCCTAGTTCTACTCCAACTCGGAGTAAACTGGTCAGACCGGATAGGGAAACCGGTCAGACCGGTTTCGGCCGTTGCCAGATCGGCTACAGGGAAACCGGTCTGACGGCTTTGTAGAACCGGTCTGACCGGTTGCCCTCGACCTGATAGGCAACTGCCAATTTTGGGTGCGAACAAAAACATCCTACCACTAAACCATATATTAGGTTCTACGTGTATTATTAATCTGTGTTATTTATTGCAAACAACAGCCACGGTCACCCAGCCGCCTCCACCACATCAGCGCTGAGTCACCCATGGGCCATCAATCCGCGGGCCGCGGTCGAGTGTGGGCTCTTATATGGGCATGCTGGGCCAGGTCGGTGCTGAGGAGGCTACCATCAATTTGCTGGGCCTTGCTGGGCCGCTGTGCCCCACACGCGTAGAAGCCGCGCTGCACGGATTTAAACCCACCCGCGAGCAAAAAATTTGTGCGGCCGGGGAGTCGAACCCACGCCCTTGAAGTTTGGAGGCCGGTGAGTTACCATTGAGCTACAAGTCGGATTGCATTAGTATTGAGAAGTTTATTATTATATATGTTAAACTTGTTGGTTAGTACACAAAGACCTGGCACTTGGATATTTCCTCCAGACCCATTCCGCCGCCCGACAGCGCCGCCCGACATTGTCGCCGCCGTGCGACGACGAAGCCCCCGTACCCCCACCACCCATGCCCGTACCACCGTCGGCGCCATTACCCCTTGATCCGTGCCCACCACGCCGTCGCCCCCGCGTGCTCCTGCACGGCCGCTAGTGCTTTCTCCCGCACGGCCGTCGCCCACCATTGCCGGCGGTTGCCTGCAGAGCGAGGGTCGCGGCCTCGGCGAGCGCGTCGGTGGCTCCACGGAGTGCACGAGGCTTACAATATCCTTCGATTCATGCCCGCCACGCCGTCGCCCCCACGTGCTCCCGCACGGTCGCCGGCGCTTCCTCCCGCACGCCCGCCGCCCACCATTGCCTCGGCGAGCGCATCAGCGGCTCCAAGAGGCTTACACTGTCGTTGATTGACAGAGCAGCGCGCCAGGTACATCACGCTTCTTCTTATCAGGCTCAGAGCATTCTTTGTTGTTGTAGACTTGTAGCTTGAAATTTCTTTTTGCAATGCACATATCTAGACAGCATTGAGAAAAAGAAATTTATGTTTGGTTGTTGTTCCTGAATCTTGGCTTGATATGTCAGTAGTTATATTAATTGCAGAGTACATGATGTGCAGTGTATCACTGTTGCATGAGTTGAACTGCTTAGCCATTGTGAACTCAATGGTTTCAGTGTGGAGTCAATGATTTACATATTTTGTGACTGTGATAGTGATCATAATATGGTGTAGGTTATGTTACATTTTTCTTTTCTATTTGGTTGTAGTTTTCCTCTAGTTCATCAGTCAAATCTCGTAATTTTTTTGCTCTTTTATGATATGTCAGTAGTTAGATTTCTATGTGGTCCTCCTTTTGGATGTACGGGAGCAAGTATTGTTTATTTTCAAAGACGGTTATGCCTTCATAGTATGCCTGATTATGGAACAGCATGGTCTTGTCATTTTGTAAATTGGATTAGTGATCTGGATACTGTTATGCATACTGTTATGGATACTGTTATTCATAGTATGCATTAACTTTTGAGGCATACAATTTGTCTGACTTGCCAAGGCACTACTTAGTATTCTGCTAGATTTGTTGTGACTTGAGTGTGTTAGCATTGTCTGTCATGATGTGTGGTAGCTGCTTGACTGTGAATTAATAAACTACAGATGAATCTAAATATTAGTTCAAGCAGCTTCTGTGTTTGCACCTTATCTGTTTCATTCGATGAAAATTTACACTTTGTATTAGTGCACCTGCTGAGTGCTGCCTGATAGTATTTTGTGGATTGATTTTTCCAATTGCATTGTGTTTTTGTTTTTTTACCATAATTGATTGGCAGGGATGATGAATCAATTAGATGTGCGAAGTCACCTTATGAGCTTAACTTTTGAGGCATACAATTTGTCTGACTTGCCAAGGCACTGCTTAGTATTCTGCTAGATTTGTTGTGACTTGAGTGTGTTAGCATTGTCTGTCATGATGTGTGGTAGCTGCTTGACTGTGAATTAATAAACTACAGATGAATCTAAATATTAGTTCAAGCAGCTTCTGTGTTTGCACCTTATCTGTTTCATTCGATGAAAATTTACACTTTGTATTAGTGCACCTGCTGAGTGCTGCCTGATAGTATTTTGTGGATTGATTTTTCCAATTGCATTGTGTTTTTGTTTTTTTACCATAATTGATTGGCAGGGATGATGAATCAATTAGATGTGCGAAGTCACCTTATGAGCTTAACTTTTGAGGCATACAATTTGTCTGACTTGCCAAGGCACTGCTTAGTATTCTGCTAGATTTGTTGTGACTTGAGTGTGTTAGCATTGT
>OAMR01000331.1:464093-496199 GCA_900205405.1 Echinochloa crus-galli | reverse complement strand
TTTTCTCTTGTCACTTAGAAACTCCACCTGCACTCCATCCATACGAAGAGTTGCGCCTTAAAAACTGTATGCAGAACAGTGCAAGGCTGCACCAGCTTGGGATCTCTGCTACTATGGTGTATCCAAACAGATCCGCCATTTCTCAAGAAAAAAACAAGAGATATCAAAGAACAAGAGAAGACTCGTATCTGAGTATGATCCTTTACAAGATGATACCTCTGGAGGAGACATATCAGATGGCAGTACAGAGGAGGTGATAGTTATTTTGTATTCTAGTGCTTCGATTGTTGAGTGCTTACTAGTGCAATATTATTCTTTGCATACTCTGTTCACTAATCCATGCTTCTATTTCTAGCAGGGGTCTAAGAGGAAGGGTTGCAGCAAAACCAACAAATCTTCAGATGCTCCTTCTGGACTCAAGTTTCGGGGTCGAAAGAGGGTTTTTGCAGCTCAGGTGCCTAATAGATGTACAAGGTCAAAGAAAAGCACTGCACATCCTGATGCAAGTCTGCCAGCAAGTGCACATCCTGATTCCAGTCTGCCAGCAAGTGCACATCCTGATTCCAGTCTGCCAGCAAGTGCACATCCTGATTCCAGTCTGCCAGCAAGTGCACATCCTGATTCCAGTCTGCCAGCAAGTGCACATCCTGATTCCAGTCTGCCAGCAAGTGCACATCCTGATTCCAGTCTGCCAGCAAGTGCACATCCTGATTCCAGTCTGCCAGCAAGTGCACATCCTGATTCCAGTCTGCCAGCAAGTGCACATCCTGATGCAAGTCTGCTAGCAAGTGCACATCCTGATTCAAGTCTGCCAGCAAGTGACATTCCTGTGTGACCTCCACCAGCTGCTGAAGGTGAGTTCTAGTACCGTGATTTTGCTGTCATTGTACAACATTTGATTACATGATGATTAAGAATCTCACTTGCTGCTTCTTTTTAGATGATGGAGGTGATGCCAATGCCCAGTCTGATTGTCATGGTCACAGCCATATGGTCAATGAAGGTGAGTCTTATGTAGCATTGTGGTAACTTCCTGCCATTTTGGCTATTTTGGTGGTTGCATGATGAATGTGTTCTAACTTCCTGCCATTTTAGATGGTTCTTACTTGCAAGAGGACACCACCACCATGGATGACTGTGACAACCAGATGACCGATGAAGGTGATTGTTTGCTCATTATTTGCCATACTGCATATCACCATACTAGTTTTATTGTTGAATGCTAATTGAATTTTCAATGATCATTTGCAACCATGAGCAGAGGTGCTATGGAACCGAGGAACTAATATGGGACATGTCCTCCAGAGGATAAACAGAGCTCGTCGTGGTAAGCTGCCAATTATCATACCTGAAGGGCAGATCAGGCCTCTAACACCTGCTATTGCTGCAAAGTATGCAACTGAATGCAACATTGCAGTTAGGAGCCATGTGCCTATTCTCATACGCTGGAAGGATTATAAGAAAAGACCTGCAACTATTGTGTAAGTATCCAATCAAGGCCTTTTACCCATTTTTCAGAATATGCTCTGTGTGCATATACATATTTGTGTCCCCAGTTTCAAATCTATGCTTGTCTATTTGTTATGAATATTGAACTGTGCATATACTACGTGCGGCTAGTGCAACCTTTCCTAGACATAGCAGTTTCAACCTTGCATATTCTTGTAGCAGACATGGTTCTGTTGAGTCAGTTGTTCCATTGATTTCTAGAAGCAGGGGTAGTCAAGCCATCATAGCAGTGCTCAGCTTGTTTCCTGTGTTTTTTTATAAATGCTCTGGTTATGCTTAAGTACTATATTTCTTATACATATGTTGTTCCATCTGAATAGGTAAAGTTCGACATCAATACAGATGATCCTACAATCAAACATGGTTGTATTGAAATGATGAAAAATGCAATTCGCCAACAACGACACAAGTTGAAAAAAGCCCATTTTGATCCTTTTCCATTGCATCTGGTTACAAAAACATCTCCTGTGACAACAACAATTGATGCAGAGTGGATTAAACTTGTGGAATCATGGAAGACTCCCACGTAGCTGCTTGACTGTGAATTAATAAACTACAGATGAATCTAAATATTAGTTCAAGCAGCTTCTGTGTTTGCACCTTATCTGTTTCATTCGATGAAAATTTACACTTTGTATTAGTGCACCTGCTGAGTGCTGCCTGATAGTATTTTGTGGATTGATTTTTCCAATTGCATTGTGTTTTTGTTTTTTTACCATAATTGATTGGCAGGGATGATGAATCAATTAGATGTGCGAAGTCACCTTATGAGCTTAACTTTTGAGGCATACATTGTCTGACCTGCCGGTCCTACATAGAGTATCCTAGCTCAAGATTTGTGGTGCTTGTTTTGCTGTGATGTCATGTCATTGAAGTATAAATTTGCTTTGTTTGTGAACATTACCACTAGTGTAATCATTAATTTGTGATCTTTTGTTACATTATACCTTGCTAATAGGTCACTAATCTATGCTTGTTTTCTCTTGTCACTTATAAACTCCACCTGCACTCCATCCATACGAAGAGTTGCGCCTTAAAAACTGTATGCAGAACAGTTCAAGGCTGCACCAGCTTGGGATCTCTGCTACTATGGTGTATCCAAACAGATCTGCCATTTCTCAAGAAAAAACAAGAGATATCAAAGAATAAGAGAAGACTCGGTATTTGAGTATGATCCTTTACAAGATGATACCTCTGGAGGAGACATATCAGATGGCAGTACAGAGGAGGTGATAGTTCTTTCGTATTCTAGTGCTTCGATTGTTGAGTGCTTACTAGTGCAATATTATTCTTTGCATACTTTGTTCACTAATCCATGCTTCTATTTCTAGCAGGGGTCTAAGAGGAAGGGTTGCAGCAAAACCAACAAATCTTCAGATGCTCCTTCTGGACTCAAGTTTCGGGGTCGAAAGAGGGTTTTTACAGCTCAGATGCCTAATAGATGTACAAGGTCAAAGAAAAGCACTGCACATCCTGATGCAAGTCTGCCAGCAATTGCACATCCTGATGCAAGCCTGCCAGCAAGTGCACATCCTAATGCAAGCATGCCAGCAAGTGCACATCCTGATTCAAGTCTGCCAGCAAGTGACATTCCTGTGCGACCTCCACCACCAACACTTGAAACTCTCGACCACACACAAACTGCTGCTGAAGGTGAGTTCTAGTACCGTGATTTTGCTATCATTGTACAACATTTTATTACGTGATGATTAAGAATCTCACTTGCTGCTTCTTTTTAGATGATGAAGGTGATGCCAATGCCCAGTCTGATTGTCATGGTCACAGCCATATGGTCAATGAAGGTGAGTCTTATGTAGCATTGTGGTAACTTCCTGCCATTTTGGCTATTTTGGTGGTTGCATGATGAATGTGTTCTAACTTCCTGCCATTTTAGATGGTTCTTACTTGCAAGAGGACACCACCACCATGGAAGACTATGACAACCAGATGACCGATGAAGGTGATTGTTTGCTCATTATTTGCCATACTGCATATCACCATACTAGTTTTATTGTTGAATGCTAATTGAATTTTCAATGATCATTTGCAACCAGGAGCAGAGGTGCTATGGAACCGAGGAACTAATATGGGACATGTCCTCCAGAGGATAAACAGAGCTCGTCGTGGTAAGCTGCCAATTATCATACCTGAAGGGCAGATCAGGCCTCTAACACCTGCTATTGCTGCAAAGTATGCAACTGAATGCAACATTGCAGTTAGGAGCCATGTGCCTATTCTCATATGCTGGAAGGATTATTAGAAAAGACCTACAATTATTAATAACTATTTGGGATGGCTTCTTGTAAGTATCCAATCAAGGCCTTTTACCCATTTTTCAGAATATGCTCTGTGTGCATATACATATTTGTGTCCCCAGTTTCAAATCTATGCTTGTCTATTTGTTATGAATATTGAACTGTGCATATACTACGTGCGGCTAGTGCAACCTTTCCTAGACATAGCAGTTTCAACCTTGCATATTCTTGTAGCAGACATGGTTCTGTTGAGTCAGTTGTTCCATTGATTTCTAGAAGCAGGGGTAGTCAAGCCATCATAGCAGTGCTCAGCTTGTTTCCTGTGTTTTTTTATAAATGCTCTGGTTATGCTTAAGTACTATATTTCTTATACATATGTTGTTCCATCTGAATAGGTAAAGTTCGACATCAATACAGATGATCCTACAATCAAACATGGTTGTATTGAAATGATGAAAAATGCAATTCGCCAACAACGACACAAGTTGAAAAAAGCCCATTTTGATCCTTTTCCATTGCATCTGGTTACAAAAACATCTCCTGTGACAACAACAATTGATGCAGAGTGGATTAAACTTGTGGAATCATGGAAGACTCCCACAAAAATGGTATGAAAATCAATTCTTGCAATGTACATGATACTTTGGCACTTGTGTAACATGTATTGTGTATATGATGTAGGAAGCATGCCAAAAGAACAAGGACAACCGGGCCCTAGTCAAGTTCCCTGCAACAACAGGCTCATGTAGCTACCCGGTTTTCGTAGAAAATTTGGTAAGTTTGCCATGTCAATAGTAACTCGCTTGCATATTCATTTTATTCTGTTCTGGTACTTAAGATAAATGCTTCTAGTCTCATATGTTTACAATTATCTCATCTTGTAGTTAAAATAAAGGTTCAGTTTTGTTCAAAGTGAACTTGCCGTTAAGTTTGTGTTAGTGAACTTGCTGGCTGTGAATATAAATGTTAAATGTGAATTTGCTGTTCAAGTAATCCTACTGTTGTTGTGCCCAATCAAGTAATCTATGCTCCATATAATATTGTTTTCAGGGAGGCAAGTTTGAGGATAAGGAACCTGACGCGTTTGATTTGTTCAAGTTGTGCCACTTCAGCAAGAAAAAACAAGGCTAGACGCCTAATGTACAATTGGCTATCGTAAGTCAGCTCTCTTATGGCGTTCCTTCCATTTGTTAGATGGTTTCATGGTCATGAACATTCTTTGCTGCTTTGTTGATAGGATCAAATGGAAACACTATTGGCTGCATCACCACAAGAAGGGGGAGATCCCAAGTCCACGACTGAGGTGGTAGGTGATGTACTAGATGACAACACCAAAAAGAATATGTTCCTTCAGAATGTGGGGATCCAGACTACAAGATTGAGATCCAATGCACAGAAAGTTCAAGCAGAACTAGAAGTTGAGAAGATGTCAAATGTTGAGCTTCGTGGAAAAGTGGATGATTTGAAAAGGAAAGTAGAAGAGACAGAGCAGGAAATGTTAAGGGACAAAGAGGAGATGATGAAGAAGCAGGCTGAGTTGGAAGCAAAGCTTGAGAAGCTTAGTCAACATCGACCAGCTGATTGAATTAATGGTATGTCAGATTTTGTCTATAACCTTGTGCCTATCTTCTGTTGATGTAGTTCACTAGTTCTCTTAATGGTATGTCAGATTGAATGCTATGTCAAATTTTGGTTCACCTGTGTATAAGCCTATCACTGCCTTACATTTTTTGTTTTTGGTGTTGCAAGCTACTGGAGGATGACGTCACCCTGGAGGACTACAACATCCAGAACTTGGAGCTTCCTGGGTTCTTCGACTGCTGGTTGTGCTCCTGGTTGAGCTATTGTCAGATCTTGTATTGGTGTGTTAAACATCCAGAACTTGGAGCTATGTGTGTTGGACTTTACTGTTGTTGTTTCTTAGACTTGTTGTTGAGCTGCTTGTGCTCCCGGTGAAAATCATTATGGTTTGCATGTTTCCTTGCTTCGAATGCAAGATGCAAGTGGAGATTGTTTCAATTTTCTTTGATGCAAAATGATGTGCTTTTGAATCTGCTATTGGGCTGTTCTTAAATGGTTAAATGTGATGTGCTTTTGATGGGCTGAAATGTATATGGGTCAACATGTTAAGGGTGGGCTGAAATGAAAATGGGCCAAAATGATCATAGGTGCAAATATGTGGGCCGAAATGTTTGTGGGTCGAAATATTTATGGGCCGAAATATTAGGTAAAAAACCATTAATAAATGGTTTATGAATTAAAATTCAATGCCCACGTCAGCATGTCCACGTCAGCAGGAGTGCCATGTAAGAAATCACGTCATCGTCCACGTTGGCACCCACGTCATCGTCCACGTTGGCACCCACGTTGGCACATCCATGTGAGCAGCCACGTCATCATCCATGTGAGCAGCCATGTCATTATCCATGTCAGCAGAATCAGTGACGTTTTTTCCGTCGCTAAAGCTGGGCTTTGGGCTGGGCTGAGTGGGCCTCGGGATGTTCTGTGACGGTCCAAAACCGTCACGATCAGCGACGGTTTAGAAGAACCGTCGGTCGATTTAATCAATGACGCTCAATCAACAACGAAATCTGAAACCGTTGTGGACACTGAATAGCGACAGAATTGCAATGATTCGTGACAAAATGATTCCGTTGCAGAATAAATAGTATGTTGTAGTGGCCTCATTTTTTGTGGCCACCTTAACAAGCTGTAATTAGACAAGTGCATGCACATACTATCTTACTATTACTAATTAGAGGCTCCTTTTGTAGCCTCCACGTTTATCCTTACGTGGGAAGCGCTGAGAAAAATGAAAAATTCTAGAAAATCCCACAAAAAAGCAAAACATCTGGCCGTTGATTTAGATACTCAACAAACCATAACCAATGGATCTATTGACTCCTTCCTTCCCTCGATCTGCCCCATCCGCTGTCACCAGCCCCTCACGCGATGGAAAGATCCCGTCACATAATCTTTCCATGTCAATCTACTGTTTTTTTTCTCCTCGGTGTTTCCTCGCCCCCAAATACATCTATCACCTATCGACAAAACCAAGGGTGTGCTGCTGCTTCGTTCCTTGGTGTTTCCCCCCAATCACATCTGATCCGTACTGCTGCCGGAAGCCTCGCTGAAGCATATATATACTGGTATGATATCAATCCGCTCGGCCGGAACACTTCATTCAACATGTAGACTAGCTAAACTGCATGGAGACAAATGAAGGTAATGCAAGCACTCGTGTTAATCGTAGCTCAAATATATCCTCGATGCGTTGGACGTCCATGACCCTCTGCTTCAGGATGTTGAGGATAATTTTGTTCACCAGGCAGTTACATCAATCAGTCTTCCAAGTTGTTTCAGCATTCGTGTTAATTTGTTAGTGGATGCCAAGCAAAAGGAGACCCGAAAGGTGAGCATAGATTTTAGGAACAATATTTGCCATGTTGTTAACGTGGTTTCAGGGCGCTCAGGAGCATTCACTTTGTTCTACGTCAGTACAAAGAGCTAGCACACTTGCATCTTGGCGATAGTGCACCGCATGGAGGCCGCACACTACGACCGATCCACGTACAGGCGCGAGCATGTTGCCGGCTGACGTCTTGAGTAGTGGAATTGTCACCATGCATTGACTTATACTGTCTGTTGGCATGCCAGAGACTCATGGAGGAAAATCGTTGCCTTAGCGCATGGCCTTTTGTAGTGCCATCTTCTTTACTTTTCCAATCAAAGGCATTGCTTCATATGCTTAAAATTGATATGCTCCATATCAAGTTCGCATCTCTATTCCGCCTCCAGGATATCGCCAATAAAGAAGAGAAAGATAAGGAGGGGAGACAAGGCAATGGTACACACGACGACTGACTGCCAAATCATGGCCAAATTTCTGGTGGCCTCTCCTATATATTCAAGATTTATATTGGCAAATTACATGCTCCAAGATCATAATTATCTTTGTGTTTCACATACCAGGTAAGATACATTGCCGACCCACCACGAGAACCAAATGAAGCTGGCTTATTGTATATGCAGTCCCCAAGAGCTTGGGTGTAAGAACATGCTTCACTTGCAAGTTGTAGCGATGGTAAGAGCACCTGTCTTGACCCATATTTTTAATTTCATTAAGCTGTAAGTGATTCAATGACCTACCAAGAAACTCCTCTCCGATTAGGGGGACCCCACCAGTTTGGGGGCTCTGCGTGCTCATTGACGGGCCTGTTTCGTGAGCTGCTGCCTTACCTGACAGTCGGGCGAATGAGAAGTTCGTGTACGAATTATATTGTACTTTAGCATGGTTTTCTTGGTTACCATATTAAATAGAGAAAACATACAATGATATAATCAATCTATTTTTCTGAGTTTAGATTAAACATGATAGCATTTAATAGCTTTTAGAAATTCCATAGGAAATGTGATTATTGGTATGCTATATGTCTATGAGACTATTAATTACTAACAAGTTACAATATGAATTGCTCCTCTTTTTTAAAAAAAGTAATTTATTGAAAAACTATTGTGACGGAAAAAATGTCAGAACAAGTCCAACAATACTTCACATAAAGTACATACCATTACAAATAGTTGGTCTTTGAATAGTAGTCAAAGTTGCCAAATATTCAGTATGTGGTTACTGACAAAATATTGTGTATTACCAAAAAAAGACTCATACAATCCACTCTCATTCATATAGCAACCCTTGCATTTATATGTGAGTCAATGTTTAGCTTAATTTTCACTTAGAAAAATTTGTGCATACTATGATACATGCATTCACCAATTGGGGCTAATTTTAGATCGTTTCTGTATAACCAAACATCCTAAAAATATAGTTTAACCACAATGATAAAATAAAATCTCTAGCCCGTGCAAATGCACGGGTTGATTGACTAGTATAATATATATATAACCCCGTGACCACATAGCACTACATCATTCAGAATCCAGACCAGCTCTCGATCGGTCCAGTTATCGCGTCAAATTGAATAATCGCGGGCGCGCCATGGCAATGCCTCCCCTCTCTCTAGCTCTTCAACTCCTCTTCGTCCTCCTCAACACCGTGTCCACCACCCAAGCGGCGCCCCCTCCAGCCGGTGCCGGTCAAGGCATGCAACTATACCACCATGTGGAGCTTGATATGCGCCGAGAAGCTCGGTTCCATTCCGGAGGCCTCGACGGCGACCCCGCGCCGTCTGGCCTAGCTCTCCTTCAAGTACGTGGCGAAGGAGGGTGCGGCGCTCTCCAAGGAGTTGGCGAGCGCCATCACGGCGCCCAAGGAGCCCGACAACCTCACTTGCCTCAAAGAAGCCCACATGAACCTCAGGGGTTACGTGAAGAAAGTGGAGAAGCTGGCGCCGGAGCAGAGTGACGCCAAGTTCAAGAAGGCAACCGACGTGTTTGAAGAGATGCTCAGCTACCCATCCAACACCCATAGTCCAGTGTCAATGAGCCAGTCATCCAGAAGGTGTTGGCGTACGAGGCCATGCTGGAGGTGACGTCGATGCTTATGATGCGGGCTGCCAACACCACCGGGGCGCCACCCCCCAAGGCATGAGGCGTTTGGGTTTCTATATTATCAAGCTCAAGCCAAGCTAAAGCTACGTGGATGCGATACTACTTTCTGTGTCTATTCTTATTGATTTTGATGTTTTGTTTTTTTATTCACCACACCAAGATTACTGGCATGACTCAAGTATAGGAAATTGGAGTACCCAGTTTGCTGGTAGTCGTGCAAATAAGGAGAAGAGACTCCCTCTGTTCTAAATAAAATATATATAAGCTTAGGCACATCCAAATTTAGCACAACATACTACAAGGTTTGTAGCAACAACATCATATATAGTTTCACAAAAGTACTATTAAAAAGAAATCTAACAATATTTTTTTGTTGTATAAGTTTTTATTATTGGAAGATTGACTAAAGGTCAAAAACTTCAAAGTTTTAATCTTTGCATGTGCGCCTTATATTACGTGAAAAAGGGATACATCTACATCTGTATATGGGTAACACCATACCTTTCCCATCGTATAAATAAACGATGAGAGCTCATGGACGATTTACGTACACAGCCCATCAAAATACATAATATGTTGACCTTTTTTTATTTCCAAACACCTCGTGCTCGCAGCCCACCTAGCTAATTTCATACATTGGCAAAACATCAAGAATTTCTAACCTGTCCACATTCCACACCCAAATCGATCTTTTCATAAAAGGGAATTTTACTCCGGCCACTGCAAGACACCCAATTCCATCTAGTACGGAGTCGTCTAACTCACTGGTAAACTGCTGTCTTCCATCTACCGCCCCTCATCTTTTCCATATGTTAATTTGGCCAAATTGAAACATGGTTGACATTGCCCCATCTAAATTCGGCATAACAAAACATTCTTTAAAAAATAGCCTTAATGCGTAAGACAAGAAGTCTCGTGGTACAAAAACAGATGGATGCGCAGCCTGCAGGCACCGGCAGAGAAATGAACTTTCCATCTTGTACATTTGTCATGGGTAAGTTTTTGCCCGATGTTAATGTTACTTTAAGTTCCAGTTCGAGATCTTTAGTCTTCATTGCTAACACCAACCGGGTTAATATAAAAGGAAAACCCAGGAATGTGTCACATGTGCTCTATAGGTCGGATTGTAAGGAAACTACGCGTGAGGTAGAGGTCCCGGGTTTGATTCCCATGAGCCGTAGGCGCATATTTCCGCGTGAAAAATAGTGTGTCTTATGATGGCACACAACTATTATTTGGATAAAGGCACGTGTATCTGATATGCTTTCTAATACTTTTTATTCACATGTTACATATGCTTGTGTCTTAATTTGATGGGTCCTTCTAAGGATTTTCCTAGCCACCATTCACCTATATACACTGGGTTTTTACATTCATGTTGGGCAGCTATGTTAGATGCTTTAATTGGATTATTTTGGAGCATTTAATGTTAATGACGATGAACTTTGTCAGACCTGGATATGCTTCTCTTAATTATAAGATCACTTGATTTAATTAGAAAATAGGCAACCATATGGGAAAACGGTACAGCCGCAAGGTTCTTAAGGTTTTGATTTTGGCTGATTAATTAGAAATTTAATACTTGATGACCTTAGCCGAAATGGGAAAGAGGGAAGACGTCATTGGGGTATAGCCCTCTCTTGTTGAGTGGTATGCTTTGCTTAGATACTGCTTTCATTAGGGAGGGTTATCCTCTGCTTTGTCTGGAAACCTGAATGATCAAATCGGCAAACAGGGGGGAGTGAATGGAAGCCCATAAAAATTCTCTGGGTAGAGTAAACTCGGCATATATCCCAAAATCACTTCCGACGGTGACCAAACCACTTCCTTGCCAAATCCACAAAGTCATTGAAGTACTTCTGGACCTAGGAACAAGTCTACAAGCAACTAGACTATCAACACATAGCGGAAACCTAAATTCAAAGCTTAGAGCAGGACACAGACCAAAAGCGGTCAGACCGGTTTTAGTCTGGTTTGTTCCTAAAACCCAAACACAGAGCTGCAACCTGAAGAACAAGATCCAAACACTTCCAAAAAATTCAACCAGGACAACACTTGGCCAAAACATAGCTAGAGACTAGATGAACAGTAATCTACAGTTCCAGCACCAAAACCGGTCATACTGGTTTGCCAAATCAGCCAGACCGATTTCCCCTGGCAGACACATGAAAAATCTGCCCGCGAGGAAACCTCGATCTTATCCTCATCTGATCTCCTGATTCGCTCCATGGATTCAAGTAAGACTTTGGGGATAGGTGGAATACCTCATGAACTAGTCATGGCTCCGAAATCAACTCCCAAAATGCATCGAATCAAGAGGAATCGAGAATCAAAGACACCAACACCCTTTTGCTCGGGTTCAACCTAAAATCACCAAATCGAAGGCTTTTCCCGAGGATTGAGGAGGCCAAATCACTAGAGAAGGATCAACAAAGACCCATCAGTGAATCCCCAACAAAATCCCGCAAGGAACCGGCCTGAAATCTGATGAACGAAAATCAACCGAAAACCCCCAAAAAGGAAAAACAAGAACGAGACAAGAACACAAGGATTCACCACAAAGAATTCTCTTCACATAACGAGGTCAACATATTTACAAAGGCTAACCTCCTCCCTTGATCCGATCCACTTGAAAGTGGAGGAAAATAGAAGTGGAGAAGTCCTCTCCTCTCTTCCTCGCATCATGAAGCTCATAAAGCTCATAGCTAGCCTAGGAAAACAAAGAGCAAATGAACTTGGGTTCCAAGAGATACATGAAGGATGACTTCTACCTCCCACCAAGGTGAGTATATACATCCACTGACGAAAGACACAACTACCCCTACAACTTAATTCAAAGATACATGTCCTCAAGGGCAAAACTGGAAGTTGTAGATATTTTCTCCTCTGGCTGGGCACGCATCCATCTGGAGTTGCTTCCCTCCGACGCAACCTCCACGATCACGCTGCGTGTCCTCCGCTTGGAAGCTTCCCGACGCGCAGACTGAAACCGGTCAGGCCGGTTCTCCCAACCGGTTAGACCGGCTTCCCACCGCTAGGTCTTCGTACTTAATTGGTTTTGTGGCCCATACCAAGAAACCCTTCTCCGCTGGTTTTGTGGCCATACTAACAAACCCCGCATACTTGGTCCAGCCTCCACGCCAAGCTTCGAGCATGCCAAGCCTTTCACTTGTGGTGCCCGGAAGGTGTACTCAGTCTTGCCTCGTTCCTTTACTCGATCATGCCCAATGTACCAGCTCAGATCATCTTCTTCCACGTTGCCTTGCTTGTTCTTGCACCATGTGAACTGCACTTGATCCCATCGGTCATCGGTTCCCTCGAACGAACCCTACTTGTCTCTCCACTCCTAGGAGACCGCTCTAGCAAAGACCTTTCACTCTTGTTCTTCACCTGCTCCAATGCAAACCAAGCCGCATTCTACATCTGCAATACTTGAGACAAGGCGAACATTGGTCCACACAACGTTGTCAATCACTCATCACTAGGAAGCGACCATCCACTCGGTCCCTCGGCCACACATGGTCCTTAAAACCCTCACAGGTTACTTTCTATTAAGTGAACTTTGTAAAGGTCTCATAGTAAATCCCTAGACAGTCACCTTGAAAATGTTTAAGAGGCTAGGTATCTCAAGTGACATGGGGAACATGACTAGTCGTGCAAGTATACACTTTCCACAGACTGTAAAACTGATATAACAGTTGTCCTCATGGTCTAACAGCGGCCCAGACCCTGACATGATAATTGAACTTGAAGATGAAACTAAATTGCGGTTAGTATTTCTAGTTATGTTATATTATTATGATGATGTATGCTTATATTAATTTTGGGATGGTATAAACCTATAATTGTTGCTAATAAAATTTGACCAACTAAAAGTGTTTACAATAGGGAGTGAGCTAGCCATTGGCTTTGTGTCTTTTACACATGCTAAATAGAACATGTACTCACCCTTTCTGTTATCAAATTATTTTTGTTACGCCAATGGATGCTGCTCAGAAGAAAAAGATGTTGTGAAAAATCATGAAGATGGTGCTGAAATCTAGGCATATGCAACCCCCAATCAATTCCCTTGGAGTTTGGAGCCATCATTTCTCGAATAAGCCATAGATCTCTAATATACTAGTAAGTCATTAATATTTTCTTTACGTATAAAACTTGATCCTAACACATATACCGTGTATAGTTGGTTTTGTTTTTAAAACCGAGCGTGACATATATTGTTGAGTATTACTCATCAGTTATATTCTCTGGTTTCTTTGAGACTCAGTATCTCTTAGATGGTTGGTCTAGATGTAAGGCCTAGAACCACATGACTCCCTCTCCAGCACCTCATCGGAGTAGCCCGCCCACCAGAATAGTGCCAAGGCAGGTCACAATGACACTATATATATATCATCACCAAAATCCACTCGATCTCTAGGCTCTACTTGAACACTATCACGACGTCCCATCTATATGGCGGGTTCTTCCACGGTGCAGTGGCATACAAGCCCATCTTTCCTTCTGTCAGCCTCGCCATGAAGCGTTGTATCTGCCATCTGGAACATGCCGCCATGCCCAGACCCGCAACAACTACAGCGCCCAAGACAAAGTGAAGAGACACTCAGAAAGGCAGGGGTTGAAGGAAACCAGAGGATAAAGATAAGGGCAAAAGGCCAATTCCATAGCATTCTCTCTCCTCGAATCCAAAAAAGTAACTTCTGTGTCACAACTAAGAATCATGATTTCATACTATTACCTAGCCCATTTGTGCCTTCAACGTGTGCACCAGCTAATTCTAAGTTACCGTAGCGCCCCACAGCAAATTTTGCCTCCTTTTCAACGTACAACTAGCAAGAACGCACGTGCGACACGCACGTATAATAGAAAATAAGATTATAGTCGGAGACCGTGTTGGTTACGAACTCGACGATTCCATGCTACGGAGATGGACGAGGGAGGTGGACGGTTTGACGAAAAAAAGTGACAAGTGGGTCGTTAGGAGGGATAATGTTTCAATGACTGATGGGTCCATCGGTTGTCAAAAGTTTGACAAAAAAGGCTGGCAGATGAGGCCGCTAGGAGTAGTATTTCAATGAGTGGTCGGCCCGTTAGTTGTCCAACGTTTTGGATCTTTATAGTATGGATGCATGTTGTACTAGAACGGGCAAGCAAGAGCCAAAAGCAATGTCATTTTGCCGAACAGCAGTCCTTTTATTCGAGATCCAAAGCAAGGAATAACAGCAATGCTTTTACTCGTGATCAGGAGGCAACAGTCGAAGCCCAGCCGACCGGCATGGCAGTATCATACGAACGGCGCTTCCGTGCCCTGGTCGAAGTACTTACCGGTCGGCCCGCCTTCCGGCAGCAGCAGCACCTTGAGGAGGTGGCTCGCGCCTTCTGCCGGTGTCAGGGTCCCAGAGTACAAGGACATGTCAGTCTTCACGTAACCAGGGTTGGCGCAGTTGATGCGCAGGTCGGGGTGCCTCCTTGCAAGGATCCTGGAGTAGGCGTTTAAGGCAACCAAGCCCACCTTGTATGCCAAGAAATGGGTCGGCCACCCGCGCGTCTGCAACGTTCCAGCCTCGAAGTCCTTCAGGTATGTCGACAGCACATCGTCCAACCTCTCTTCAGTGAGTTTCACAATATCATCTACCTCGTGCTTCAGCTCCTCGTTTCCTAGTTGCTGTAAAGAAATAAACTTTGATTTTGAGATTTGTGAACGTTCTATATATATGTCTCACTTGTTAGAAGTTGGAACTAGATGCCTAAACTGTTGTTATGGATCATCGGATGTTATGGTTAGTTACCCCTATCCGCCCAAAGTCGGAGGAGACAAAAATGATTCTGCCATCAGAGGAAGCTTTCAGCAGGGGCAGTAATGCTTTGGTCACATCCTTTGTGCCGTAGTAGTTGGTCCGCACACCTTCCTTTGCGGTGGCCAAAGTCTCCCTGACCCGTGAATACATCCACTCTAACATCTGCTGTTTATTCATGCTACGCAACAGATAAACTTGTTCAGTTTGAACTAATAATATAAATCAATGTTCCTATAATGTGTCCCATTTCTGCTAATACAACTCTGATCAGTTCATGTTGTAAAATGCACCTCTTCTTCGCACGATGTTGAACTATTAGCAGGATCGTCAGCGTACTCAACAGCACCAATGCAAGTGCGGCATTGTTTACCTACAAAATGTTTGCTGTTTTAACAAATCCCTTTACTCCTCATTGCTGAAGAAGGTTCGAAAGGCAACATACCAGGGTGTCTATCCTCCCGAAACATCCCTTCAAAAAATCAGCCAACCGAGCAATTCCCGGAGCATCCGTGATGTCCAGCTGATGGAAAATGATGTAAGAAAGCCCTGCTTCTTTGAGCTTCTGGACAGCGGCTATGCCCCTCTGCTCATTTCGGGCCGTTAAGATTACGGTGAGGCCATTGCTGGCCAGCTGCCGGCACACTTCTAACCCGATGCCTTTGTTCCCACCGGTCACCACAGCAATCCTGAAAGTATTCGCCAGCAATAATCAGTAGCGAACCAGTAAACCAACAACCGGCACACCTCTAATCTAACCCAATGACTTTGTTCCCACTTTATATGCACCTTGCAAAATGTTCTTTAAATTCTACTGACTGACCATATAAACGACGTACTGCCAGCACAAATACGGTGCATTATGCTCGCGGTCGGCAATAGCAACCGCCGGCAAAAAAAATAGAGTTGTTAGCATAAATGATTTTTGTACTGGTTATTTTTAGGGAAGAAAACCTGATAATTTGGTCTAGATTTTCCATATATGTACTCCCTCGAGGAGCGAATAACTGACATTTTAGGGTTATCATAACCATTTGAAATTGTTCTTTTGTGCTGGGTTTCAATATGTGGAAGTGATACACATAGTTCTAGATTTTTCTGGAATGTATTCCCATTTCTCTAAAGCAAATTCCAAATTTTGGAACAAGCTAAAATCCTTTTCATGAGCTCCAAATACATTATTTTGTTTCCCCATGTACAACTCTATTTTTAGGATTTTTCATGGGATTTTTTAATTTTTTTTTTATATTTTTCATAGTTTAAATGTGAATTATAGACTTATCTAGAATTACTTAATTAGCAGATAAATAATTACTCCAAAAATAAAAAAAGGCTTAAACGTTAGTAGACGCCCATATTCAAATTGGTTTTAGGATAAATCCATCCTACCACTTTATTGGGCCAAATTCAAAGCTCATTAGTGCTTTATAGGACTAAAAGCCTATTAGCATTGAAAGGGATTAAACCAGTTTTTAGTCCCGTATTGCTAATGGATGTGGAGATTGGGAGTTTTTCTGCCTATATATGGACCACATCTCCTCTAGAAAAGGCACACCGTAGACTCATTTAGAAGGAGACCCCTTTATTTGGGATTCCCTAAGGAAGTCTTTTGCCATAGTATCTTTTGTCACTGCACATTATTTGTCTCGTCGTCGCGCTGAATGTTCCATCACTTTTTGGCCTCAAGCTTTTCAGTAAGACCCTCACCTAATCTTGTAATTTTTTACTATATTTTTTAGTCTATACGCTTTTGCAGAAATCCCCTAGCTTGTTTTAAGCACGGAAATCTTGTTTTGACCATAGTTTCCATGTTTTATATCTATTTTAATCCGTATAGATTTATATTGACATGAACCTTGTTTTAGAACTGTTATTTAACACTAGTAGGTATGCACGTGCCTGTTTTAAAAAGGGCATGAAAAAGGCCGATGAAACCATTTTTATGGGACCTAATCTTACGCAATAGCTCCTTAAGATGAATGCATTAGGAATAAGCCATATGAGGCCTGTACATATATTTATACTGACGCCAAAGGACTCAGAAAAGGAAAGGCCAAATATGGGATCGAATTATTGTCAATCGTGTTTATGATCCCATCTTCACGCCAGATGCTTGTGATAAAAGTCTACCGTGTACAAATTCCATACATAAACCTTCCATCAAAACCAAAAGATTTTCAATTTCCTTAATTATGGTGTGACTTTCCATACAAAGTAGCATATCCACGTGAGATGGTTCTACATAACGTCTATGGAGGACATTCTATTCGGCACATAGGACAGGTTCAGTACTGATTCAGGATCAATTACAAAAGGCATTACACCTTGAGATGAGGCACATATACCATTATAAACTCAGAAACTCAGAATTAATAAGGATATATAATATTATTATTTTGATGCATATATATTGTTAAGGCCAGAGCCTGTCAACTTTATTCTCCACAACTCGGATGTGCATTTACCAATCATACACATCCAGAAAGTGGACATCATTTGAAACGTAACATATTTTCGCATAGTCCAGAATAAACTCGCAACCAAGCATGACCTCAACATCAACAGCACGTGTCAACCGGACCAAGGCGACTGGTGGATAACTATTAACTATCCATACAAATATTGAAGCTGGTGTGCCCAAGATAATGATGAATCATAGTTCCAACAGCAGTCGTGCAGTCTTGGCTCATGATGGGAAGGCGGCACCATACTACCTTATCCTGAAGGCCATGAAACACACCTAGCATACGTAAATCGCCACGTGAGACGTGTATATTCCAACCTTCTCGAAACCGATTGATATGATCTACCGTAACACTGGGACCAACATGTCTATCTGAAAGCCAAGTTTAATGTCTAGAGGAAAAAAAACCGTTATTACAAATAAAAAATGAATGGTTGTACAAGAAAACACAACATAGAATTAGGCAACCTTGAAGCGGGGATAGCCATCTGAAGCTATCGATGAAAGTAATACTTGTGATGGAGCAGATGGTCAGACAACCTACAGCAATCAATAATAAATTGTGGTAAGTTTTCTTGTAACGCCGGATTTCAACAAATCTTGACACACATACCAGCAATCATGTCAACCACAACTTTTGTTGCCATGAGATAATGCTTATATTTACAAGCATTGATGAAGAATGGGCTCCCATTGGTATGTGTTCTTATTTATCAAATATAAGCATTATCTCATGGCAACAAAAGTTTATTAAACAGATGCTTGTGATAAAAGTGTACCGTGTACAAATTCCATACATAAACCTTCCATCAAAACCAAAAGATTTTCACTTTCCTTAATTATGGTGTAGCATACTACCTTATCCTGAAGGCCATGAAACACACCTAGCATACGTAAATCGCCACGTGAGACGTGTATATTCCAACCTTCTCGAAACCGATTGATATGATCTACCGTAACACTGGGACCAACATGTCTATCTGAAAGCCAAGTTTAATGTCTAGAGGAAAAAAAACCGTTATTACAAATAAAAAATGAATGGTTGTACAAGAAAACACAACATAGAATTAGGCAACCTTGAAGCGGGGATAGCCATCTGAAGCTATCGATGAAAGTAATACTTGTGATGGAGCAGATGGTCAGACAACCTACAGCAATCAATAATAAATTGTGGTAAGTTTTCTTGTAACGCCGGATTTCAACAAATCTAGATTTTCCATATATGTACTCCCTCGAGGAGCGAATAACTGACATTTTAGGGTTATCATAACCATTTGAAATTGTTCTTTTGTGCTGGGTTTCAATATGTGGAAGTGATACACATAGTTCTAGATTTTTCTGGAATGTATTCCCATTTCTCTAAAGCAAATTCCAAATTTTGGAACAAGCTAAAATCCTTTTCATGAGCTCCAAATACATTATTTTGTTTCCCCATGTACAACTCTATTTTTAGGATTTTTCATGGGATTTTTTAATTTTTTTTTTATATTTTTCATAGTTTAAATGTGAATTATAGACTTATCTAGAATTACTTAATTAGCAGATAAATAATTACTCCAAAAATAAAAAAAGGCTTAAACGTTAGTAGACGCCCATATTCAAATTGGTTTTAGGATAAATCCATCCTACCACTTTATTGGGCCAAATTCAAAGCTCATTAGTGCTTTATAGGACTAAAAGCCTATTAGCATTGAAAGGGATTAAACCAGTTTTTAGTCCCGTATTGCTAATGGATGTGGAGATTGGGAGTTTTTCTGCCTATATATGGACCACATCTCCTCTAGAAAAGGCACACCGTAGACTCATTTAGAAGGAGACCCCTTTATTTGGGATTCCCTAAGGAAGTCTTTTGCCATAGTATCTTTTGTCACTGCACATTATTTGTCTCGTCGTCGCGCTGAATGTTCCATCACTTTTTGGCCTCAAGCTTTTCAGTAAGACCCTCACCTAATCTTGTAATTTTTTACTATATTTTTTAGTCTATACGCTTTTGCAGAAATCCCCTAGCTTGTTTTAAGCACGGAAATCTTGTTTTGACCATAGTTTCCATGTTTTATATCTATTTTAATCCGTATAGATTTATATTGACATGAACCTTGTTTTAGAACTGTTATTTAACACTAGTAGGTATGCACGTGCCTGTTTTAAAAAGGGCATGAAAAAGGCCGATGAAACCATTTTTATGGGACCTAATCTTACGCAATAGCTCCTTAAGATGAATGCATTAGGAATAAGCCATATGAGGCCTGTACATATATTTATACTGACGCCAAAGGACTCAGAAAAGGAAAGGCCAAATATGGGATCGAATTATTGTCAATCGTGTTTATGATCCCATCTTCACGCCAGATGCTTGTGATAAAAGTCTACCGTGTACAAATTCCATACATAAACCTTCCATCAAAACCAAAAGATTTTCAATTTCCTTAATTATGGTGTGACTTTCCATACAAAGTAGCATATCCACGTGAGATGGTTCTACATAACGTCTATGGAGGACATTCTATTCGGCACATAGGACAGGTTCAGTACTGATTCAGGATCAATTACAAAAGGCATTACACCTTGAGATGAGGCACATATACCATTATAAACTCAGAAACTCAGAATTAATAAGGATATATAATATTATTATTTTGATGCATATATATTGTTAAGGCCAGAGCCTGTCAACTTTATTCTCCACAACTCGGATGTGCATTTACCAATCATACACATCCAGAAAGTGGACATCATTTGAAACGTAACATATTTTCGCATAGTCCAGAATAAACTCGCAACCAAGCATGACCTCAACATCAACAGCACGTGTCAACCGGACCAAGGCGACTGGTGGATAACTATTAACTATCCATACAAATATTGAAGCTGGTGTGCCCAAGATAATGATGAATCATAGTTCCAACAGCAGTCGTGCAGTCTTGGCTCATGATGGGAAGGCGGCACCATACTACCTTATCCTGAAGGCCATGAAACACACCTAGCATACGTAAATCGCCACGTGAGACCTGCAACAACCTTCAAGCGGGGATAGCCATCTGAAGCTATCGATGAAAGTAATACTTGTGATGGAGCAGATGGTCAGACAACCTACAGCAATCAATAATAAATTGTGGTAAATTTTCTTGTCACACTGGATTTCAACAAATCTTTACACACACCTACAGCAATCAATAATAAATTGTGGTAAGTTTTCTTGTAACGCCGGATTTCAACAAATCTTGACACACATACCAGCAATCATGTCAACCACAACTTTTGTTGCCATGAGATAATGCTTATATTTACAAGCATTGATGAAGAATGGGCTCCCATTGGTATGTGTTCTTATTTATCAAATATAAGCATTATCTCATGGCAACAAAAGTTTATTAAATACTAGGCCTCCCTTACATAGTGCTATATATATTACATGATATATTCTCACATACATGTAATATAAAAAGAAGGTGCTTATATGTTTATTCTATCACCATAAACCATGCATCAACGCATGGAAGGTTCATCAAACACACAGTTGCAGCAATTTTCCACACATGGTTCCACAATAGCATGTTCCATACGGTTTGCATTGAGCATGTAATCAAACAAATACTTTATGGAACGTACTCCATTTGGTCTCCTAGCACCTGCATATAGTTCCGCATCTCAATTGCTCTGGCGGCAGCAGCAGCTTCGATACGGTTATGATCCATAACGTTAGCACGTATTCCAGTTCTCACAGCTGAAACATTTGAAAACAAAATACACTTAAGCGCGCGATCAAGACTAAATACTAAGTTCAATAAAAATATTATGAAGTACCTTCAAGACTTGGAATCAATGGATGTGTTCCAGATTTCATCAGTGTGATCGACAATTATTACGAGCACCTCTATCACGATTCACACGGACTCTTGTTGCCATCATAAAGTCGTTGTTAATGTCGGCAGAAAGGAACTTTGCACCGGTTGTATTGTCGAAATCAGCCACTATACGGAGAAATCCAATTCGACTACAAAAATAGAATAGATCAACTTCTGTAAACAAATGCAATAGACGACAAACATAGCCAGCATTATAAGAAAAACGAATCAAATGCAAATGAGAAACCTAGCATCCTGCAGACAGATCTCCCGTATCATATATGGATCTATCGCGCAACAGGGACTCATCGGGCAACAGAAGCAACAACAGCGAACAAGTCTACCTTGGATCCATGAGGCATGGCAAGAGCTTCAACCATTGAAATGAAAGAGGCGGCTGAAGCCTTTATACTAATGCCAGAGGTCTCACAAAAGGAAAAGGCCATATATAAATCTCGGTTATGATCACATCCTCCTGATCGATGTGACTGTGAGGCCAGACGATAGGGGGTTTCGGTGGCGGGAGGGTGGAGGGAGGAAGATTGTGCCGAGACAGGGAGCTTGGCAGGCAGGAGGGAGGGAGGGGGGAGGGAGAGGGAGAGGGAGAGGGGGAGATAAAGGCGTTTATATCAAAACCTTCCATCAAACATTTACTTAATTAATTATTAATTATATTATGGTGTGGCTTTGCATACAAGGTACCATTTCGAGGTGAGATGGTTATACAGAACATGTACGGAGGCCGTATTGTATTGCACAAATATACCATTACAATCTGAGAAACTCATAATTAAGAATTATATGTAGTATTATTTTGATGCATATATATTCTCAAGGACAGAGCCTAGCTATGAAGTTTATTCTCCACAACTCGGATGTGTATCTACGAACCATACACATCGAGATAGTGGACACGTAACATATTTTCGCATAGTCCAGAATGAACTCATAACCAAGCATGGACTCAACATCAATAGACGTATCAACCGGATGAACGCCACTGGTCGATTACTATCCACACAATATGAAGTTTATTCTCCACAACATGTGTATCTATGAACCATACACATATCGAGATAGTGGACACGTTTGAAACAAACATATTTTTGCATAGTCCATAATGAACTCGTAACCAAGCATGGACTCAACATCAATAGCACGTATCAACCGGATGAACGCCACTGGTCGATTACTATCCACACAAATACTGAAGCCGGTGTGCCCAGGATATCGATGATTCATAGTTCCAACAGTAGCCTGGCAGTATTGGCTCATGGCTGGAAGGCCGCACCGTACTAACTTATCCTATAGGCCCTGAAACACTCCTAGCATAGGTAGATCGCTACATGAGATGTGTATATTCCAACCTTCCCTAAACCGATTGATATGATCTACCGTAACCGTGGGGCGATCCTCCACCAACATGTCCATCTGAAAACCAAGTTTAATTGCTGAAAGAAAAAAATATTAGTACAAGTGCAAAACGAATGGATGTGCATGTAAACGTACATCACATATCTATGTATATCAGGCAACCTTGGATCGGGCGGGCATAGCCATCTGAAGCTATCGATGAAAGTAACACTTTTAATGGAGCAGAGGGCCAAACAGCCTAAACCAATTCAGCAATAAAATCTGTTAACTTTTTATGAAACCCTGGAATTCAACAACCAAAACTTTTGTTGCCATTAGGTAATGCTTATATTTGCAATGCTGAAGAATCCGAGGTTTCTGTCTGTTGGGTCGGTGAAGACACGAATAAAAGCAATTCGACTGCGAATGGTATTTGAAATCAGAAAAAACAAAAATTCACAAAACAAAGCGATATTAAGATCAACCACAAACCTCCCATCCTTAATTCCCAGCTATCTTATCCCATGTGGATACACCAAGCAATTGTAAAATAAACCGACGTGGCACAACATGCCAGCAACATCGACAAGAGTACCATGAAGAAGTCTCATGGCGTCAGCAAGGGGAACCAAAGAAGTAATGCGAAACATCTGTTGCAGTCAAGACGAGGACCCTTCGACATGAAATGTATATCATATTTCTGAGCAGGATATTTTGTATGTGCATTCTTTTTTAGGCACGATGCCAAGTTCAACATGTTCCTGTTGCCTAAATTTATATTTAATATTTCTGAGCTCCTATTGGACTATTACATTAGTTTGGAAAGCATTTGTAAAGAGTTATTTCCCGGCTCATATTGTTTGTTTAGGCATTAAGAACGTATATACATATACTACAAATTAGGATATGCAATTCCTACACTACAAGAATAACTCACATCCGCACTCCTTATATGCCTCGGTGCACTTAAGATCCGGTGCTAATGTAACGTTAGCACCGGGTGCAAAATTGGGGCGCCCGCGGGAACCCTTTAGCACCGGTTGGTAACACCAACCGGTGCTAAAGGATCCCCCTCCTTTAGCACCGGGTGGTATTACGACCCGGTGCTAAAGGGTGACCACCCGGTGCTAAAGGCCCTTTAGCACCGGTTCGTAAATACGACCCGGTGCTAATGGGGGTGTCACATGCTACTTCAAAAGGAGCGCATCTTATATCCTATCACGTGTATTCCGTAGGTGAGATGGTTAGGTGGGTGCGCGCGAGCCAAAAGGTCTCGAGTTCGAATCCCGCAGCACGCAAATATGCAAATATTTTTGGCTAGCGCTCCCACCTTTAGCACCGGTTATTTGACCCGGTGCTAAAGGTGAGTACCTTTAGCCTCGGATTCATAGCACCGGTTGGAAAACCCGGTGCTAAAGGGCTTTCCCAACCGGTGCTAATGTCTGCTTCTCCCGTAGTGCTAATAAATACTGAATCTATTTATTGTATAGGTTTTTAGCCATTTTTTGGCCTTGCATAGAAACTCATTTGGTTTTTCAGTATGGAATTCAAACCAACACGAAAAGTTTCAGCTAGCAGCAGTACAATCCAGGACATTAAGAGTCCGGTAAAACAATCTATTACTCCATAGAGCATTTTTATCATCTGGGTCTTCCAAATACAAAGAAGAGTTATGTCAGGACATTAAGAATCCGGTAAAACAATCTATTACTCCATAGAGCATTTTTATCATCTGGGTCACTTCGGAATACAAAGAAGAGATATGCCAAAATTTAGTTCATGCCTTGCACATATCTTACTCCAGCATTAATATTGGCAACTATTAACAGTATATTTTTCAGAGAATCCTGGTGAGAATCATACAAGATATCACATGCATCTGATAACACTATTTAAACTCAGAGTGAACTGACACCAGCCTACCACAATTTGGCTTCAAATTTGGATTTCTGATCCTAGTTGAGTCCATCATGTATTCTGTGTCCACCTACAAACAGTCATACAATTCGTGTTCTGTATTCAAAATGCATATCAAAATAGTTAGCTGCATATACATGTGTAAACAATTTAACTAACCTTTGGTCATCCCTCAAGAACATCTCTGTATACTAAACGTGAACCGTTACACAGCCCGTTGTGAGGATCAAGATTACGAAAGAGTATGATGGGGCTGTTTTTATGAACTCTAAGCGCATGAGGAGGGAGTCCGTTTGGTGTGATTGAATTAAGGAAATCAAGAGGATAATGATTATTGCAATCATCTTCCACTGCATCATGGCTATAGTACAGTTTTTCAGGTCCAGGGAACATGTCAATCATCCTTCAATTCAATGCATCCCCATGTTCATTCCTTGTGGATAAGATTGCACGTTAACGCATGTAGACAGAAGACGTATAATTTTCCTTGAGTTTTGGGAACACACGTTCTACAAGTGTGTCAAGTGATGTTTTTTCATTATACTCAAGAAGAATATCATCGGGGAGAGACACATAGTCAAGTGTGTCAAGTGATGTTTTTTTCATTATACTCAAGAAGAATATCATCGGGGAGAGACGCATAGTCATTATCAATTGTATCTTTAGTGCCATTCCCAATCCTAAGCAAGAATTCTGACTACCATTTGTCACTTTGTGCCCTCATATTTTGCTTCAGCCATTTTTTTCTGCACATGTTCCCACAAATCTGATCGTTGTAAGGTTGCGTCAGTAATTTGAGCCCTTGTGCCACGAGGGACAATAGGCAGAACTTGACGAAAATCCCCTCCAAACACAACTTCCACCAAAAGGCTGGGAGCGTCCCATTATGTACTGCAATATCTGTCATGCGTCTCAACCGCTTGCCTGCGTGTTATTGCCACCTTATCCCGTATGATCAGAGATGGAGTACGCAAAAGAGCAGCAGTACCACTTTGCTTTGTAAAGTTGCAAACAATATTATCTCCAAGGTGAATAGGTATTTTCAATCTGGAATGGGCAGTGCGACCACCAGGCATTATGGAAGCAGCAATCCCGGAGGTGGCTCTTGCAATTGCGATTCGTCCTGTTGAACGTACCTTCGCAAGCAACGCCATGTATAATAGGTCTTACCCGTTCCACCAGGACTATCAACAAATAAAATCTTCCCTCTTTTGCTGTTAACATGATCATATATCTCATTGAACCCCCTGAGCTGCTCAGCGTTCAGTGTATTTATAATTTCTAGATCTTCAGGTTGAACTACAATTTTCCTTTCTTCTGTGAGCTCCCTGTAGTAGTCCCTCGTGGGGTGATCTGCAACAAGATTGAACAAAGGTTAATAAGGCATAATATATAATATATAAATATAAATACCGAAACATTCACAGAAAATTGAATGTCAAAAGTATCAGTTTGAATGCAACTAATAATCAATCAATCTATAATAGTACTCAAAGAATATCAATGTATCGTCAGGAAACATAGAAAATATTCACAGAAAATCCCAGGATCTGCCTGCCCGGCCCTGGTAATCTGTTGTATCTGACGGGCTCAGCACATGAACCGAGGTGCCGCTGTGCAGAAGAATTTTGATTGGGCCTTCATGTCGTCGCAGGGGGACACCGGATGGAGTCCGCGGCAGATTCCTGCTCCCAAGCCTGCAAGTGGCCGATGGGTACCCTGCACGTGGACACGCGGGGCTCGATGCAAGCCAGACGCCGGCGAACCAGACACAGGGTCCGTCGCCATCAGTGCAGCTGATTCCAGGCGAATGTTCGCCAGCATTAGCAGGTGTATCGTCCTCTGTTTTGTGCTACACTACATGTCCCATGCTCAGCCTCGGTAAAAAATCATGGCGTTTTTTTTCAAGCACAACTGGAGATAACATCAGCGCGCAACTCTAGACCTATAGCTGCCAACTTAATTTATCTATAGCATATAATATATAGGTAAATATCGAAAAAAATAATAAATAAATAATAATAATAATAATAAAGTACATAGAAAAAAATTGAAAAATATAATACAAACATTGAATGAATGATAACAGAAACCTGACTCATCTAGATTAGGAAGACCAAAATTTTTTATTTCTTTGCCCATTGAACGAACAGGGTAGCCATTATCTCCCAGAACAAGCTGCAAGGCTGCAACCTTACTCCCATTTCTATAAATGTAATCTTCAGCCATAGCATCAAAGTGTTTGTCCCACATTGCACGAATATTGGTATACTCAGAGAACACCATAATAGTTGCAAGCATCCTTCTAAGAGCACATGGCATTTTAAAATTTGTTGCTTCAGTAAACGCGTCATCAATTGAGCTATCAGTTTCCACGAGTCCAAGAACCTCGCAAGAATCCCTAAAAGTAGGGCACTGCACACCTCGCACAGTCCTTATGGACTCAAGTCCTGTAGGACCCCTATGTTCTCTCACCTTCTGACAGGTTTGCATAGACAAGTCTTCCAATCTGATTCTTCTTATTCCTTCTTCCAATCCACAATTTTGACTTTTATCCCATCTATAATGCTCTGGAAACTCCTTGTATAGGTACTGAGATGCCTTAGGGTCCTCTCTATTCATACGAAAAAAGTTTGTAAGCATGGACTGTTGAGAATGAGCATGTTTGGCCACATCCTTGAGATTATCGCCTTCCTTGAATGGACCATGTGCATTCCAGGGAGATGAACCTGCATCTGAAGTACTGGGGGAGACATAGAGTACATAGGAAAACGGAACAACCAGTACACTGCTTCTATAGCAGTTATACACCTCGCCTTCCTATACTGCTTGATCTCATTTATTTCTTTAGGACCGTTATCCTCTTTATCTTTATTATCCAAAGACTCTTTATCTTTATTATCCAAAGAAAATGATGCACAATAATGACCTTTGTACACATATTTGTATAAATACTTCACCGATTGTATACTGCTACAGATGTACCACAGCAATAAGGTCGGGTTGTAAAGGACAACCCATCTGTTGTCCAACCATTTTTTCCTAACATACACTTCATGCCCATCCTGATGCCTCCTGTATATTGGATATGCATCCTTCCCTTGCTGTGTTGTTTCACTAAACTGTCTAGGATACTTGAAACGATAATTTCCTTCAGCCATGCATGCACACATGGGATTCAGCGTTCCACATGGTCCATGCATCATATGTTTAACAACCAGACTGTGTAAAATAGGGTATTTATCCTTGTTAGGTAGCTCTGCAGATATATGCTTGTCATATGCATCGGGACCGCTTAGCTTCGCACCTTTGTCCATGATGAAGAGAAAGTGCTCATGTGGCAGACATGGTCCCATGCAGCTACCTTGCCAAAGTATCCCTTCACAATCAAGAAATCATGAAGGTCAAGTAGCTTTGCGTGATACACTCTAGCGACAATATCTGGTCTATCTTGGGTTGTCTGACCGGGCAATAACTGTTCCATGATCTCAGGCCAATAAGGATTGCATGTCATGGTAATGAAATAATCAGGACGTCCATAGCGTCCATAAACCTGCAGCTCAAGTCTCTGTCACTACCAGAGAAATCCTTTGATAGTACAATGAGTTTACCAATTTGATCACCAGTAGTATTTCCAGAAGCAAGCGAATCAATTATGCCCTGTGTTAGTAAACAGTAATGTTAAATTGATTTTATCCAGTGAACATAGAAATCACAGAGAATATTGATATATATATATATATATATGTTGTTTCCTGATAAAGATCAGCAAGTATGATCTTCCGGTGATCTGGGTATGAGTACCAATCTAAACGCATCAACTCTATCTTGATATACTTATCAACAAGCCATTGCTGACATAGTCGGCCACTATGAAAGAATATATTAAATGCACCCTTGCGTAACTGCATAAGATAGCAGTAGTACTCTCGTGCACTAACATGAATACGGGAACCGCCTGAATCTGAAAAAAAACAAATAAACCAGGTTTTTTAATCTATACTAAAAGGATTCTAGAGAATTGAAAACACTTTCCACCAAAAAAACCCCACATGTCCCTCTCACACCTGCCAGTCTTGGCGAGAAGGGAAGAACAAAAAACACAATAAAAAATTATCTATTCCAGGCTCTTTTAGTTGTTTTCCCGCTCAACTTTTTTCACCCAAAAAAGGACACACCTAAATATACCCATATTTGAACCCACGTCTATACACAATTATACTGTATTACTAATAGACAATAAATCGGACAGTTTTTCTTCATATAAATATATGCCAAGAGTTTTGAGAATACATAAAGCTTATACACGAGAGAGCGAATATAAAGTATTTTTAAAGCGCTTCGTACGGCTAGTGTGTTTACCATGGTCCACTAAAGTAACACTATTTTAGTACCTACATGTCATAAATAAACGTGCGTGGCACATGAGTTGAGACAAATATATAGAAGAGAGTTTAGCATGGGCGGGCATTGCAACTATATTTTATATGTTATGTTTGATTTATTTTATACATGTGCGTGCGCACATGTGCCTTTGCTAGTTATTTAAAACATAATCACTTTTTCCCATAGTATTGAGTATCATACACACCAGGTGATTACATAACTTCATCACCGTCTTCTCCGTCTCCCCCTCATTATGGTCGTTGTTTTCAGCAACTAAATCCGAAGTGTTATTCAGGTATGAAAAGAAAGAACAATATAATAATTAATAATGCCATAAATAATTGTTTGCAAATTAAAGAGTAGTGTAACATCCCGTAAAATTCGTAGGAAAATGTTGAATGCAAAATCCTGAATTCCAAAAATTTTGGTGAATTATGTGCATGCAAACAAACATATAAGACTGTCTTCTATTTTGCTCCCCAAATTCCTAGGCAAAATTAAATTAATTTAAATTTGAATTGAAGTGCTAAGGATTAAATAGGAGTGATTTGGTTCTTTTTGGGCTCTTGGTTCTTTGTTTGGATTTGAATTCAAATCTTAAATTTGAATTCAAATCAAATGCTAACTAATTTAACAAAAGCTAACCTAACTTCTAAACCCTGTTGGGCCCTATCTACCTCCCAAGTCCGCAAACCACCCCTGAACTCTCCCTAACTAACCAGGCCCATACCTAACCCAGCCCGCCTATCCAACTCCGGCCTACCCAGCTAACCAGGCCGCTAACCTCCCTTGCACAGCGGCCCAGCAGGCCCAGCAATCCACCATTGCACCCTAACTCCAAGTCTGGTTTCCACCCCCAACTCCTCCAGCCTAGCCCAGCCGACCTCTTCTTTTCTCCCGTCGTGGCCCAGTTTCGGCCAACGCCATAGCGCCTTCGTCCTCCCGCAGCGCACGCGCCGCGCGCGTGCTGCTCTGCTTTTTCCCCACCGCGTCCCAGTCACGTCCGCCGCAGACCAATCGCGTCGCAGGTAGCCGCGGCCCGTCCTGATGCTGTCGCGGGCTGAGGGCACGGACGCCCAAATCGCCGGGCGTCCGCGGTCGCCAAGCCCTAGCGGCTGCCGCCCTTTAAAAGCCCCACAATCCACTCATCCTTGTCCAAGCCGCCACCGTCGCACCCCTCGGGGTTTTTTCTTCATCGCCAATTTGAGGGAGAGGAGGAGCGAGGAAGAGAAGAAGGCCGGGAGGAGACGCCGCCACCGTTCCGCGCGCCGCCGCGCCGCGGCCGTGTTGCTATCCGAGAGAGCCGCCGAGGAGAAGCCGGACCGGAGCAGTCGTGAGGAGGAGACGTCCATCGGGGTCCGCAAGCCTTCACCGAGCCGGCCACGTGCTACATCTTCGCCCCAAAGTGAGCGCCATCGTGATCCCCTCTCCCTGCCCCTGTTCCGACCATGTCGCCGCCGCCGCTGCTCTGCTAGCCATCTGTGTGCCAGCCTTCGTGCTATGCGTTTCGGGTAGGATCCCATCGCGCCGCAGAACCCTTCCCGCACACCACCATCGCCGCTTTGCCATCCCTAGGCCGCCGTGCCGCCGCCGCGCACCGAGAACACCCGGACCGCGCGGGCGCCATGGCCACATCGCGGACGAGCTCAGAGCTCTATCTGCGTTCGCGCGAGCCAAGACTGGGGGTGAGGCAAGCCTCGTACACACGTGATCCGTTTCGCGTGCCCAACCTGATCCTGAACCGCGCCTTCGCAGTCAAAGCCGTCGCCGCCGGCCGCTAAGTCGACGCAGCCACGCCGCCGCATGCACGTGCTCGCGTCGGGAGTCCACTTCGCCGGCCGAGCCTTCTCGTTTGCTTGCCGAACACCTTCGCGAGAACAAGCCGAACGTTTCACCCTTGAAACCAAGCCACACCGGACTTCCCTTGATCCTAACCGTCGTCGTTGTTCCCGCCAGCGCCGCGCGCCAGAGCGCGCCGCCGCGGCGTCGCGCTGGCCAGGCCACACGGTGGACCACACCAACGTGCCCCAGCCACAGCCGCAGAAGATCCTTGCAGCCGCAAACAGATCCCATGAACCCGGCTCTCGTGCACCTCTCTCTTGGTCCACGGTGGACCTGGTGCACCACATCGGGGATCAAGCCAACCAGCTTCGTGGGCCGCTAGCCCAGCGTTGTTGGGCCGGCCTAGATCTTTTGGCCCAACAACCAGCCCGCGAATCCTTTCCCTTTTTCTTTTTCCTTAGCGCTGACCCCGTGGCCCCACCTGTCACCCTCTCTGTTAGACTCACCAGTGGGCCCCGTTGACCCCGCTGACCATTGACCGTTGACCGGTCAATGTTGACCAAGTCAACGCCGACGTCATCCGGGCCCACGATGGCGTCAGCAAAGCCGGCCCCACTGATGACGTCATGCTGACGTAAGTAGTGATGACGTGGCATGCCCTGGTGCTGCCACGTGTCCCCGCCTGTGTTTTTCTTTTTCGAAATTATTTAATATTTTTTAAAATGATTTAAACTTGGAAAATTCATAATAAACCAACCGTAGCTCAGAAAAATATGAAACCAGTTTCTATATGTTTCTAAAATCATGACCTACGTATTAGTGTAGCATTTGGTGTTGTTTGGGTCTTCTTGCTTCACCGTTTTGGTGTTTCTTTGCTAGTAGCTCTCGTCTTTATTTTTCTTTCGCGGTCTTAGGAGGTCTGGAGAGCCAAGAGGAGGACGTCTACTACCTCAACTACCTCTACGAATTTCAAGAGAAAGTCCCAGGTTCACACCCAGCCATTCTCTGAAATACTTATTAGACATGCATCTAGTATGCTAGCGCTTTACTTTATTCGCATGATGATGATATGCCGGCACTGCCATTTATTTACCCTGTTCCTTTGCTACCTATTATCCACTATATGAGAATGCTATGCTTGCATGTGTGGGAATGATTGTGATTGATCCTCTTGGCGTGCGTTGTGGGTGGTTTGGGAGGAGTAGTGCAGCTAGGCGGTGGAGGCGAGTGATAACAACCCGATCGTTTGATCGGGGTGCTTGGGGACTGCACTCGGGCAGTCCCTACGG
>OAMR01000331.1:451522-463875 GCA_900205405.1 Echinochloa crus-galli | reverse complement strand
TCGTTTGATTGGGGTGCTTGGGGGCTACACTCGGGTAGTCCCTGCGGAGTACCTGTTGCAGGGAGGTGAAGGCGCCAAGCATCTCTAGCCGCCCATGCCCCAAACCCTAGAGCTCTGGCTCTATTTAACCCAGCAGCCTTCTTCCCCAATCCGCCGCCGCCCCTTTGGGGTTCAATCCTGCAGCTAATCGAGAGGGCGAGAGAGGAGGGAGGTGCAGTGGAGGTCGAGGAAGAGGAGGGCGAGCCAAGGGAGCCGCGGGGAGGAGCCGGAACGCGAAGCCGCCGGCGACGCCAAGAGCCGCGGTCGCCGCCGACGCGAAGAACGCCGGAGGGCGCCGGACCCGGGACAAGCGTGGGAGCGCGAGCATCGCCGACGCACCGTACACCTACACCAAGCTGCTGCGTACACCTACATGCTCCTCGGTGAGCCACCACACCACCGCACCCCGTTGTCTCCCCTGTTTTTCCCCTTTCCTTCGTCGCCGTTGCGCCGCCGCCGTTCTAGCCTCTGTCCCGGCCTTCGTGCCGATGAACCCGTGCAGGTCCCCGTCGCGCCGCTGATCCGCATCGTAGCCCGCCGTCGCCGCCTTGCTAAACCCGGCCGCCATGCCGCTGCGCACCGAGGCTGCTCGGAGTGTGCGAGCGCCATGGCCGCGTCGTGGACGAGCTCCAAGCTCTATCTGCGTGCGCGCGAGCCCAGAATCGGGGTGAGGCAGGCCTCGCACCCGCTTAATCCCATCCTTCTCTCCCAATCAAATCCTTGGCCGCGCCTTCGTGGTCAGAGCCATCGCCGCCGGCCGCCATGTCGCCGCCGCCGTGGCGCCATGCGCTCATGCCGGGAGCCCACCTCACCGGCCGAGAAGTTCCCTGGCCTTGCCGTCCTGTTCCGCGAACCCAAGCCGAACCTGTGCCTCGTGCAACCGAGCCTCGCCGACCTTCCCTTGACCCTAACCGCTGTCGTTGTTGCCGTTGGCGCCGCGCGCCAGAGCGCGCCGCCGCGGCGTCGCGCTGGCCAGGCCACACGGTGGACCACACCAACGTGCCCCAGCCACAGCCGCAGAAGATCCTTGCAGCCGCAAACAGATCCCATGAACCCGGCTCTCGTGCACCTCTCTCTTGGTCCACGGTGGACCTGGTGCACCACATCGGGGATCAAGCCAACCAGCTTCGTGGGCCGCTAGCCCAGCGTTGTTGGGCCGGCCTAGATCTTTTGGCCCAACAACCAGCCCGCGAATCCTTTCCCTTTTTCTTTTTCCTTAGCGCTGACCCCGTGGCCCCACCTGTCACCCTCTCTGTTAGACTCACCAGTGGGCCCCGTTGACCCCGCTGACCATTGACCGTTGACCGGTCAATGTTGACCAAGTCAACGCCGACGTCATCCGGGCCCACGATGGCGTCAGCAAAGCCGGCCCCACTGATGACGTCATGCTGACGTAAGTAGTGATGACGTGGCATGCCCTGGTGCTGCCACGTGTCCCCGCCTGTGTTTTTCTTTTTCGAAATTATTTAATATTTTTTAAAATGATTTAAACTTGGAAAATTCATAATAAACCAACCGTAGCTCAGAAAAATATGAAACCAGTTTCTATATGTTTCTAAAATCATGACCTACGTATTAGTGTAGCATTTGGTGTTGTTTGGGTCTTCTTGCTTCACCGTTTTGGTGTTTCTTTGCTAGTAGCTCTCGTCTTTATTTTTCTTTCGCGGTCTTAGGAGGTCTGGAGAGCCAAGAGGAGGACGTCTACTACCTCAACTACCTCTACGAATTTCAAGAGAAAGTCCCAGGTTCACACCCAGCCATTCTCTGAAATACTTATTAGACATGCATCTAGTATGCTAGCGCTTTACTTTATTCGCATGATGATGATATGCCGGCACTGCCATTTATTTACCCTGTTCCTTTGCTACCTATTATCCACTATATGAGAATGCTATGCTTGCATGTGTGGGATGGTTATGATTGATCTTCTTGGCGTGAGTTGGGTGGCTTGGGAGTAGTGCAGCTAGGCGGTGGAGGCGAGTGATAACAACCCGGTGGATCGTATGATGCTGATACTCGCTTTTCTGACAATTAAGGACCGAGTCGAGATCGGCCGTCAGATTGGGAATTACAGTGCTCACCATCTACCCAGAATGGGAGGGTTCCAGCAAGCCTATCTAGTGCAGTACCAAGACTGTTAGGAGGATCGAGTTTGATATATGTAAGGGGGACATGTTGCGGCATACTCTCCCTGATTTACCATTGCCCCCGACTGGCCCCGGTGGGAAGGTTTCACATCCCTGGGGCAGATGTTACCGTGCAGATGTTTCCCGAGTCCAAGGAAGCAGGATGGTACCGTTACTTTATAGGGTCTTTGCTGTGGGTTGCGTCTCGAGCTGGGGCACCAGCTCGCAACCCGGGTGGTTCCTGGAGTACAACCTATGCAGAGTGTAAACTATACGTATAGCTGTGTCCACGGTCACGGACGACCCGTTCTGATATCGCTTGAGACTAGCATGGGATTCTGCTTTCTTACCTTTACCTTGATTTAGGAGGTTGGACCAGCATTTGCTGTTGAGACAAGGTGGGGAGGGAGCTTACCAAGTCGACTAGTGAGTGAAAGGAGTTGGCGGATGATTATTGCCGGAACCTGTTGAGGCAGGACGAGCCCAATGTGGTTGTGAGTTTGATGGAAGGTTTTGGGGAGTGTATGTGCTGGTGAGGAATGGAGTTTGGAGATGAGATAAACTTGGTTATTGCTGCTGCTTGCGCATAGGAAAAACCCCAGCTTATATTCTTTGAATACTTTATTACTAGTTTAGTCCACCATAAAGCATTGCTGCATATTATGGTTGGTGACGTGGACCTGTCCCATTCCCTTGGGGACAGTCTTTGGGTACACAGGAGAAGACTCCGAGTACAAGATCAACCACGAAGGATGATGTTATGAGGGGTTGTACGCTGCACTCAAGGATGCTTGTAGAGGTGAAGGCCTGAAGCACCAGAAGCTTATAGCTATCCGCTGCGTAGTTGTTTCCCTTTGTCGTTTAGCCCACTAGGCTTGTACCTTACCACTATGTATTTATATCATGTTTGAGGACCTTAATCAATGTATGGATGTATTCTGCTGAAATGAGTCCTGAACGTGATAGCTGTTGATTCTGGGACTATCACAAAGGTACAGGGAGTCGGATTCTCGTATCTGGGAATCCGGTTCGTTTCAAGTAGTCACCGCCAAACAGGACTTGCATACCATGTTTTGCTGTTTTTGTACGTTGGGGAAGTTGACGGCCCGTATGTGTCCATGGCGAAACCGGGTCTACATGTTTCACGAATGAGATCGAACGTCATTAGCAAACACAAATAAGCATGAAATGCATTTTAATATACATACATTATTTAATATTTAAAGATTAAAGATGAAGAAAATACCAGGCTTTTTTCGTTTCATATACTTCTTCTTCTATCGACAAAAACGTGCTACTGGGTTTTCTTCCAACAATATCATCTTATCCTCCCGCCCAGTTTCACCACCAGGATAGAAAAGGGGGTATGCTAGTGGGTCATAGCACCCATGGTATGCCCTTATAAAGTGAGCCCGTCCTGAATTTGATGTTGCCATAATACTCCTTGTAAATCTACGTTGTTCATCAGTTCCCTCCTTGAAATGCATTTTAATATACATACATTATTTAATATTTAAAGATTAAAGATGAAGAAAATACCAGGCTTTTTTCGTTTCATATACTTCTTCTATCGACAAAAACGTGCTACTGGGTTTTCTTCCAACAATATCATCCTATCTTTCCACCGAGTTTCACCACCAGGATAGAAAACGGGGTATGCTAGTGGGTCATAGCACCCATGGTATGCCCTTATAAAGTGAGCCCGTCCTGAATTTGATGTTGCCATAATACTCCTTGTAAATCTACGTTGTTCATCAGTTCCCTCCTTGAAATGCATTTTAATATACATACATTATTTAATATTTAAAGATTAAAGATGAAGAAAATACCAGGCTTTTTTCGTTTCATATACTTCTTCTTCTATCGACAAAAACGTGCTACTGGGTTTTCTTCCAACAATATCATCTTATCCTCCCGCCCAGTTTCACCACCAGGATAGAAAAGGGGGTATGCTAGTGGGTCATAGCACCCATGGTATGCCCTTATAAAGTGAGCCCGTCCTGAATTTGATGTTGCCATAATACTCCTTGTAAATCTACGTTGTTCATCAGTTCCCTCCTGCCATATGGCTGCCACTTGGTCCATGGCTGGTGTATTTAATCTTCTTTGGTCGACGGAAATACTAGTATTGAGCTCGATTCTGTATATATCGATGTTTCCCATGTGACCAAGGATTCTGAATGCACGGGCATACGGATTGTTCTCGAATATGCCAAGAATAAGATGGATTAAGTCAGGATCCAGATGAGGGGACCTAATTGTTCTATGCGTCATGCTTTCATCTGTGTCATAAAAATACAGCTGCATGTGACGAGGTCCCTTAGATCCATGGTTCAACTGATCAAGCCTGTGATATATCTGACCATGAACCTTAAAAGTGTAAACACCAGTCCCTGGTAAAATGAAAACATGATGAAAATAGCCCTACTTGTAAGTAGATGAAAATAATAATGCTATTAACTGCATTATAAGTGAGGGATATAATAACAGTGAAGAAATACCGGCTGCAGTGGCAATACAACGATCAACATTCGCACCAAAGCTGGTAAAAGAAAGGTGCGAATTGAAATACCGGATGTTCTGTCGAAAATATCTTGCATCCTTGTCTGTCTGGCTAGTGAACAATCGTTTCAGTTCAGTGGGCACATGGGGCACAAAGATATTGACCTTGCCCTTTCCACAGCAAAAACCTTCCCCTTCACTAGGAAATTTTACAGCACCACAGTACTCACAATTGGGAACCTTACGCAATACATGGTGTTCAGAGGGTAAGTCCGCATACACAGCATCAAAAGGATCTTCTGCTGGTACAGGGAATTATGGATCATGGTATGTCTCATATTGAATGTCTACAAAACAAAAATTAAATTAATTTAATCATTATCGTTAAGATTGGTGATATAAGAAAATAAGCAATTTAGTAAAATCAAATTTTAACCTCGTACATGGAAAACCCTTGCCTCATCGTCTTCAAACATATCATTGTTATCTTCGTTGGGTCGTTGACAATCAAGATCTTCCTCTACACAATAGTACAGTTTTGTTTTGTTAAAACTAGTCAAAGGTCTTCACATAACTTAAGACGAAAATTTTAGAAAAATAAAATCCCGGATAATCCACTAGCAGCCCACGATCTTCGAAGCAAATATATCTTTGCTTTAATGATCAAGGAAATCTTGAAAAAATCTGCGCAAATCTTGAATTACCCGAGGATCCCGTCACTGGTGGCTAGTTAGGGAGGTTATCCTAAAAAACCGGCCCTAATAACAGAATGTGATGTACCACAAGCATGGTTCTGCACAGTAACCCTAGCAACTGATTATAAATCCCAAACATTACGCTCGCTTATTTTTCATCTGTTAAGTATGCCTCCATTATCCTCCAGCCAGAGCTCTCAGCAAGTAGCCCACGAGACAGCCTGCGCAGCCCCTGAGCTTTATCTAAAAGATTAATGTTGGCTTTTGCAATCTAATATTGCTACCGTTAAGTAGTCGATGGTTCTTGCTACTGATTAAATAGTTGTTTTCAAATTGCTACGGCTTAAGTAGTCTGTTCATATTGCTATTGGTTAAGTAGTCTTTTGCGATGATGAGTACATGACATCCATGCATATGACCATGCTTAGGGGATGGCATGGAGTTGGAGGACACTAGCAAGGATGACCAAGCCAATAAGGAGGCCCCAAGCTTATCCGGTTCAAGACGTCAAGGTGGAGGCCCAAAGAAACTCAAGTTCGAGTTCACCTTGGAGTCCAGGAGTAGCCCGCACTAAATCGGTCGCACAGGTATACCGGCTCGGTTTTTGACGTTCTACATATGCATGGAAAGCTAAGGAGATAATATTTCCAATGGAATAATGGAGATGACCATACAAAAGAACAGGAATAGGTAATTTTTTCAAGTAAAAGCTCTCTTGATACTTTATGTGGTCTCGGTTGTTTGGAAGAGAAATTTAGATGTGCTAAGTTGCCATGGTTATCTACATATACATATCATTTTATTGGCAAATAACTGTAAAGGAGAGTATATGGTGCATCGAGTCTATATTTGTGCAACTCTAAAATCTCCTTTTGATGTACTAGATTGTTCCTCTAGTTTTTCTATAACAAATCCGGTTCACTCTCAAGAAGGGGAGCATTGTTGGCTGCTACCTATATGTACTAATGCTGATTTTTGCATTGAACGAATACTAGCGGTTATGCAACCATCTATGCCTACATTGCATTTTGTTAGTGTAAATCTTTTGCAGGATAGTGTTGAAAAAGATCGTGTGCATTTCGATCAAGGAGCCTACGTATTTGCCGACAACTCTATAGGAGAAAATACTTTGGAAGTTTGGAAATATGGTCATGTCACTCGCGACAATATTCTCAGTTCCAATATTTTCCGCAACCTCGTGTTTCTTCGTGTTGTGCAGGGCCATCTTAGAGCACAAACGACGCCAATGACGGCTTTTCGTCTAGAAGGGGAGAATGATGAGTATATGACATCCATGCATATGACCATGCTTAGGGGATGTCATGGAGTTGGAGGAGACCAGCACGGATGTCCAAGCCAAGAAGGAGGCCCGAAGCTTATCCAGTTCGAGACACCAAGGTGGAGGCCGAAAGAAACTCAAGTTCGAGTCCACCTCGGAGTCCAGGAGCAGCCCGCACTAAATCGATGGCCCAGGTCGCATACGGCTCGGTTTTTTATGTTCTAAATATGCATGGAAAGCTAAGGAGATAATCTTTGCAATGTGATGAGGACATGACATGCATGCATATGTCCATGAATGGTGCATGGGGTGGAGAAGAAGGAGACCAATAAGGTTTTCCAAGTCAACAAGAAGGCCTAAGATTAATCCGATTCGAGTCCCCAAAATGGAGGCCCAAAGAAACTCAAGTTCGAGTCCACCTCGGAGTCCAGGAGCAGCCCGCACTAAATTGGTTGCTCAAGTCGCATACGGGCTCGGTTTTTTATATTCTACATATGCTTGGAAAGCTAAGAAGACAATCTTTCCAATGGAACCAGTCCGACCTCAAAATGCGTTCTGAGTCGTCCGGAATAGATGAAACAATTTGATATACAAAATCTGTCTCGATACTGCGTCGCCGTATTTTGGCCTTTGGGTCGTGTATCGTGTGGAAGCCCATAGGGGGGCGCCCCCTCCAACCCCAGCATGCCTCTTTAAGCTGCATAAACTCAGTAGGTGCCGTCGTTTAGACTCTGGTTTTGCTTAGATTAATCTGTCGAGAACAGTTTCGCCATTATCGGTTTGTAAAACCCCAACTTTGATCTTAATCATGCATCCGCACTGTCACTTCATTTGAGAGGGCTTCTTTCGATTTCTTGCTTGTGTTCTTCGTTTTGCAGGCAGAGATTAAAGTTCTTGGTGAGGTCAACCGGGTTGTGACACGGTTGATAACCAGAGGAGTTGTGGTGCTAAGATTGCGGGATTCGAGTTTGCTAACTTGAAGCCGTATCAGTGTGTTGCTCTCTGCCGAAAACGAGTTATCCTTCATCTGACGGAAGATCGGGCACCCTAGTTCCCATCGGGTTTCGAGTTTGAAGTTTATCATCGATCTTTGTGATTGTTTCACTACTCCACATACCAAGATCACAAACGGTTGGGAAAGTCCATCACAAACGGTTTTCCCAACCGTTTGTGATGTTCCGTTTGTGATGCTCGGGGCATCACAAAAGCATCACAAACGGTTCAGTGATGCTCCCATCACAAACGGTTCATTTTTCCAATCGTTTGTGATTTCCTGCTTCCGAAATAAACCAAAAAAATACGAAAACAATAGGGAAAAAAATTTATATTCATTTGGGGAGGCCACCGGCCACTCGTGCCATTTTTTCGCGCAAAGTTCGCGCGCTACGCGGCCAGCGTGATTCGAACCGGTGACCTCTCCCTCGCGCGAACACTCCCCTACCACTGCACCTCATTGTCACTTGTGAGTGTATAGCGTTCCGACTCCTATCATATTATACCAGACCGAGTTTAAATTGCATGTTTGAGGCCCTAAACGACTTCAATTTTGAAGCCATAAACGACTTCAAATCAAAATCTGTTGAACTACAAAGTTTCCTAACTTTTCGAAACCTACAACTTTTATGTTGACCGTTGTTTCATCCGAGGCCGTTTACGAAATTTGAATTTCAAATTTGAGAATATTCAAACTTAGATCTAGCAACTATATGACTTCAAATGACAAAGTTGTCAACTAGAAAGTTTCATGACTTGTCGAGATCTACAACTTTCATGTTGACCGTTTTTCCATACGATGTAGTGAGAGTAACATTGTTCACAAATCTTATAGGTCTCTCTTATAGTTTTAGAAACTATAACTCTATGAGAGAGATAGATTTTATGAACAATATTCATATGAATTTGTCAAATGAAGAAATGACCAAAGTGAAAGTTGTGCATCTTGAGAAGCCATACAACTTTGTAGTTCAACACTTTTTGATTTGAAGTCATTTACTATTTCAAAAAGAGGTCATAGCGGTGTTATGTCGATATAGCTTTATAGTTCAGCCCTTAAAATTTTTCCAGGCTCCGTCCATGGATGGACCATATGCCAATCAGCAACTTCATTAATTGGTGGCCTCAGCAATCCACCGTGATCAGGGATATAAAATCCACCATCCAAAACCTGCTTACAAGGGAGCATCGTCCCTTAAAATATAGGCACGCAGTCCCACCAGTATGCGTGTCCACCTAGGACTCAACCCAACAAGTCTAAATCGGCCTTCCTAAACCTCATGCACTCAAACTACGGAGCAAACCAAATAGTTTAATAGACTATACAAAGTAGGAAACTCACATGTATAGAAGTAATAAAATAATACGGCCAGCATGCTAATACTTGTGCTTAGCTCCAATACTAATACTTTTTTTTGCGAGTAACCAATACTAATACTTGCTCCCCGTTAGCTCCTTTATTTGCTTAGATAGTAATTGGGTCCAGTAAAGAAGAGCATATCATTATTTAGGAAACTCGTCAATAATCTCCACTTGCATAGAACCAATAAAGATATATTTTCTTGGCTTCTTTTTCTCCTCTTTCTTGAATATGTTGCACCTCTAAAAATTATCTTTGATGATAGGCCAGCAACAGTAAATTTGCTTTCATTCATAATGTATTTCTCATCAAAAGGAATACCACCAAATTGAAGAAATGTGCTCTTTCTAGAACTACCAATAGCCATACTAGCAGCAGTGCAAGAACTTTCAACATGAATATTTTGAGGAGCCATGAGCTCATCATCCTCTCCCCCTTCAAACAAAGCCGTCTTCGGCTTTGATAAACTTTCACTTGTCCCCTCTATTAAAGAGATCACATTACCCTCTGCCTTAACCATTGCAGTTTCAGAAATCATAGTTTGAATAACTCGAGTCACGGGAAACCGGGTGTTTGCCGAGTGCCTGGGGCACTCGGCAAAGGCCCAAAAACACTCGGCAAAGTCTTTGCCGAGTGTAACACTCGGCAAAACCCACTCGGAATACCTAGTGTCGGCAAAAGCCTTCTTTGCCGAGTGGCTTTTATCGGACACTCGGCAAAGACTTCGCCGAGTGCAAGACCTCACACTCGGCAAACAATTTCTCAATGAATAAAAAACCAGCCACGCCGACACTCGGCAAACGTGTGCTAGAAATATAAAAAAACAGCCTGCGCTGGCTAGCCGTCCCCACGCCCACGCCGACCGCCTGGTCTCCGCCGCCGCCTCTCGCGTGCCGGTCGCCTGCCACTCCCCGTCGCGCCCGCCGTCCGCGCCTCCTGCAGCCTGCCCGAAGCCCCCGCGCCGCCTCCAGCAACCCGCCGGCTGCCGCACATCGAGCGCAGCTCGCTGCGCTTGCCGCCGCAGCGCCTCCCGTGCAGCTCGCCGCGCCGCCCGCCTTGACCGAGGCCGTGAGGGGAGGCCGAGGAGGAGCTTGAGGGCGGGGGCGAGAGGGACGGGAGCGCCGGCGAGGAACGGCGGCGGCAGGCGCAGGCGGTGTGAGACAGTGAGAGAGATCAGAGAGAGAATGTGTGGCTGTGAGGGAGAGAGAGGGGGGGCTTATCCGAAGAGAGGGAGAGAGAGGGCGCGCTGTGTGGCTGTGGATCCAGAGGGGGAGTTGCCCACCAATAGGAAGCCACCATTCTAGTGCCTCGGATCCATGACGTGGATGGTTTGCCGAGTGTTTTTCTAAACACTCGGTAAACAGATACTTTGCTGAGTGTTTTTATAGGCACTCGGCAAACAATTTTACTTAAAAAAATTAAAATTATCAAATAAATTTTAAAAAATAATCAAATTTGGGTAAGAAACAATTTATATAATCTATGACCTATATAAAATGAATTGAACTCAAATTCAAATTCGATCATCACAAAAAAATCTGACAGGTGGGGCCTCTGTGAGAGAGTGGGGTGGATTTTTTTGGTAGAAAACGTTTTCAATTCTCTAGGATCCTTATTTCTAAAAATTACTCACCTTTGCCATTATAAAAAGTACTCTAAAATAACCCCCAAAACTTTCACATAAATTACCCAGTTGTGCCAATCACGACTGGAAACCGAGGATATAGCCTTGTTTAGATCCAAAAGTTCCCAAAAAGTTACTCCCAAATACACTTTGTAAAAAAGAAGATTTCCATCATATTAAAATGTCATAACATGCATGGAGTGCTAAATGTAGATGAAATTAAAAACTAATTGCACAGTTTTGTTGTACTCTGCGAGACGAACATTTTAAGCCTAAATTAATCAATTTTTGGACAATTTTTTACACATACAAACGAAATGCTATAATGGTATTTATAGCGACGCGACCCGCGTCAGTCCCAAATCCGGCGTCCGGAATTGCGAACTAAACATGGCATGGCGTCCAATCAATTCATCATGGCTAAATTCGAGCTTGGGTTAGGAAATCTAGCTGGACGTGCTACAACCGGCCACAGACGCAGCAGCTATGATTAATTGATGATTGGCTTCAGTGCGCGACCAAGCTAGGGGCGGATCGGACCTACGTTGAGCTGAGTTAGGGCACCGGCTGTCATTCAGTTTTGTGTTTCCAGTAAAGATATACTCTATTTACTGTAGCTGTACAATCTCATACTGTATGCTAGCAGACAGCCACTCATTTTCTGTTCTGCTAGGTCTGCCCCTTACCAATGTCCCCGCGTTGAAAGCCTAGATGACCTTAGCCTCCACCTCTGTGCTTATTTCTGGTTCGCCGCGTGCAAAGATCAGAGCTCCTTGGCTGCGAGGGAACGCTCGTCCGCCGCTGAATACGACGTTCCTCCTGACGAGCGAGGCGCTCGACCACCTGGCATCAAACATTCCTTTCTAGTTTGTAGCTTGTTACCGGGATGTCCAATTCAGTAACACAGATTAAAAAAAGTTCTAGTCTATTTATAAAATAGTGTTGGTTTGGATGCTTAGCCTAACTTTTTCATATCCTCTTTAGCTCCTAAAGTATCTCACATGATATTATTAAATCATAACAGAAATAAATTTCTATTTTGTGAGTAAAAGTATCGTTCTATGGCACTACCGGAGACCGGGTGTTTGCCGAGTGCCTGGGGCACTCGGCAAAGGCCCAAAAACACTCGGCAAAGTCTTTGCCGAGTGTAACACTCGGCAAAACCCACTCGGCATACCTAGTGTCGGCAAAAGCCTTCTTTGCCGAGTGGCTTTTATCGGACACTCGGCAAAGACTTCGCCGAGTGCAAGACCTCACACTCGGCAAACAATTTCTCAATGAATAAAAAACCAGCCACGCCGACACTCGGCAAACGTGTGTTAGAAATATAAAAAAACAGCCTGCGCTGGCTAGCCGTCCCCGCACCCGCCGACCGCTGGACGCCGCCGCCTGGTCTCCGCCGCCGCCTCTCGCGTGCCGGTCGCCTGGCCCGGCTGCCGGAAGCCTGGGCCCTTGGCTGCTGCGCCCCGTCCTGCCCGGTCGCCGCCGCCGCCGGTCCGCCCCATGCCGCGAGCACACGCGTGGGCCAAGCCGCCCACTCCCCGTCGCGCCGCCGCAGCTCGGCCCCCCATCACGCCCGGCCAGCAACATCGCGCTGCCGGGCCCCATCACGCCGTGCCACTCCCCGTCGCGCCCGCCGTCCGCGCCTCCTGCAGCCTGCCCGAAGCCCCCGCGCCGCCTCCAGCAACCGCGCCGCTCGCACCTCGAGCGCAGCTCGCTGCGCCTGCCGCCGCCG
>OAMR01000331.1:397123-410705 GCA_900205405.1 Echinochloa crus-galli | reverse complement strand
ACGACAGAACGGACGCCGCAGCAACTTTATGCGCCGGACCTTATTTTCTCACTGCAATTCTCGTGGAAAGAGTCCTGAGCATTCTGCAGCGACTATGGGCAAAAAGTCTCTATAGCTAATCTCTGTGGTCTGAAAAGCTTTGGCAAACGACCTTTAATTTCTTTCTCACCAAAGTGGCTTTCTGTTTTTTTTTTGACCTTTTGGGTTTCACCTCTAGCCTACCCCAACTAGCTTGGGACAAAAGGCTATGTTGTTGTTGTTGTTGTTGATATATGCATGCTCTATTTATGATAGCATTTGAACAAACCAAGGGTTGATGATTAGCAATCTCAATTTAGATTCAGAATAGGTCAAATGGGTGTGTTAAAATGCTAATCCAAACCAAATGTCTAAGCTATCAGGTTAACAATTCAATACACCATCAGATGCAACAAGAACAGTGCAGCAAGCATACAAATGTAGTTGTAGAGGGATTTGGGGATTTTAGACTGGATCACTTATCTGGGAGCCACGTGCACCGTCACTGTCCACGCCATCAGCAGAACCCAGACCTCTTCGATTGCAAATAAAATAGTAGTACTAATATCCTATCTTCAATAGCTAAGCAACTCTTATGCCCAGTCTTCCGCAAACTAAAATTACCCATCGCAGCATTCAGTGTGTCCGAAATTGCTCAAGGAAGAAGAGAGCAAACCTTGAGCTGCTGCTCCCCCGACGCCTTGGCACCTGCATCTCGATAGCAGTGTTGCTGTTGGTGATGGAGGCGTCGACCTTGAGCTTGCGGCCGCCCTCCTGCAGCTGGAAAAAACATATGATTGAATCTCTCGGTAAAAAAATAAGGGGATTCAAACTTTTAACACAGATGGCAGATAAAATATAGCTGTCCAGGATTGCTGCCAACATCTACTCAAAAGCATGTTACACAGGACATATACTGATAGATTCATAGACACAAGGACCCCAGTCACAGCAGTACATATGCAGGTAGAAGTACATATCAGAAAAAAGATGCTGGTAGCAGTCAATAAGAGAGAGGGAGTAACACAAATCACATTGCATTGCACTATTATTAAATAAATTGTTCAAACTCAAACCGAACAAGCTGCTGCAGTACTAGAATTGTTCAGGTGAGACTGTTCAGTCTGTAGACACCACCAAACAGACTGTAAAACTAGAATTGTTGTGTCCAGCAACTACTAACGTGTTGGACAATAACAATGACTCAACAAGTAAGCACACAAACTACTAACTGCGAGTTGTTGGATGCAGACCTTCTTGATCACTGTAAACAAAGCAGGGTGTAGTTGCTTGTGATCCTCCACTGTTACTGGCAAGTCCATGGCCACACAGTCAATGCCTTTCACTGTAAACAATGCAGATCTGAGGCAGATCAAACACAGTAACCAAACCAATTGTGGAAAACATTTCTAGTGACTATCATCATACAATATTCAAGTTTGGTTGCTCATATAAATCATCAGGATGTCTCAAAGTGATATATAAATTATCAAATTGCTACAGATATAACATTTGTAACAACTAAACCCAAATTAAACAAGAGCCTAGATCAGAGCACGAGCGAGGAAGTAGCAGCAATTAGACAGGGAGATGTGGAGTAGGAGCGAGAAATTACCCATGGCAAGAATGACCCGAACGAGAGGGAGATGGGGAGATCCCCAACGGTGGAGGCATGAGGCCTTTCGTTCCCCAATCATGGGATTCTCTCTCCTTGCTGCATCCATCTCCCACCCGCCGTCCCGCTCTCGCGCCATGCGCCGGAAGCCGCGAGGTGGAGAAGGGCGACGGCGAGGAGCTCGCCCAGCCCGCAGGAGGTCGCGGAGGAGCTCGGGTTGGAAGATCTGCCGCCCGCCCGCCACGTCCTCGACCTCGCTGCCAGGACTCCACCGCCACCGGCCTCGATCTCGCGCTCGGGGAGGAGGCTGGATCCTCGACGCCGCCGCCCCTGCTCCTGCGCCCGTGTCCGCGAGCTCTGCTCCACCCGCCGCCCCTGCTCCTGCGCCACCATCCGTGCTCCTGCGCCACCGCCCATCGATCTGCCACGGCGGGGAGCGGAGGGAGGGCCGCCACGCCCCACCTCGTCGCCACTCTGCGCCGCCGCCGGAGGGTAGGGAGAGAAGGGGAGAGACCAGGAGGGAGGAGGAGGCGGGATGGCGATGTGCGGCCTGGGGAGCCCCGGCCTGGGCAGGCGACGCGCAGTGGATGGAGGCGGAGAGGAGGTGTTGGAGGAGTTAGGGTTTCCAGTGGGGAGCCTGTGCTTTTATATCACGAGGTCGCGATTCAAACCGTTGGATCAGAAATGGATGGACAGGAAAGGTTGGGCCGTCCAGACGCGTCAAACAAATGGCCCAGGCCCAAAGTTTTTGACCTTCTTTGCATATTTTTCTATTTTCAAATAATTCAAGTATCTTTGTGAAGTGACTTGCAAAACGAATTGTTCTAAACACCCAACTATATTTTTTATATGTAATAGACTGCATATGTGTTGTTTTGTAGAAATTTTAGAAATTTTTGAACTCATTTACTATTTTCTACTATGTAAATGAATTTGTGTGTGCTTACTAAAAGCAGTTCCAATTTGAATTGTATGTATCTCAAATAAAATTCAGACAAATGAATAAAATTTATATTTATTCTGATACATTCAGTTATAGCCCATGATCTTGAATATAGATCAAAATTTCAATTGTCTTCTATGGACAATTTAAACTTCTACATCCAAATTAAAAATAGGATAATTGTAATAATATATAAATTTCGTCAAAAAATTCTACAAACTGACGTGAAAACATATTTTGGTTCATAAGCTTGTCATAAAAATTTCATATAATTTTAATCAAGTGGGACCATACATTGTTCACAAAATGATATGTCTCTCACAAAGTTTCTTATAATTCTATTCTAACTTTGAGATTTCAATAGCGCATTACGTTTTCGAACTCATATGAAACTCAAACTTGGATAGATTCTTATATTCACCGTACCATTACAAAATATGAAGTTAGATGACCAATTGTTATAGAAAAATATGGTTTATCAACTCTCATTTGATGCAAAAAAAGTTATACAAAAACGTCATGAAACGGAAAACAATTATGCACACAAATGATATGAAATGAAAGATCGTAATTTTAGAAAAAACTAGGAAAAAATCACTAAATTTGGAGTTTGTATGATCAATAAATACTAATTACAAATTTTAATTATATATTAAAAAGAAAAAAAGATTGGGTGGGGGAGCCAGCTACGCGCCACGTGGCCTAACGCTCCGCATGGCCTGCTTTCAATCCGTGGCGAAGCAATTCAACCAACCCGGATTGACACGTGGTCGCGAGATGAGAATAGTATATATATAATTCTATCCTTTCCTTAGTAATCTTGTAGCAATAGTTCAACTGGTGACACCGGTGATACCCATCTGTGAGGTTGTGGGTTCGAGCCCGCTGACTGCTCTTTTTTTGCGGGATTAACTGGCGCGCATGACGTGTCAAGCAAAAGAATAGGATGAAAAGTTTGAAACCTCACATGGTCACAAGTTACTGGTGCATTGGTAAGCCTAACTTGAGGTCTCATGCTCGAAGCTTTATGTGTCAGATTTTTTTGCCTTTTTTCTTTTTATTCCTTCTTTATGTTTTTTCTTTTTATTCCTTATTCATGTTTTTGTCTTTGTTTTTTGAATGACAGACTTATATAAAAATAATAAAATGTGCACCGCATCAAAATCAGGCTCGTGGCTCAGTGGTAAGCCGTGGGAAGTCCTTCAGCGAGGTCTCCGGTTCAAATCTCTTTGGCCGCTACTTTCTAAATTTTTTTTTTGTTTTTGCTTTTGCCAGATTAACTCGGGTGTGCTAAGTAAAATACTTGATTGTGGGAGTTGCAGTAATGGTGGGCAGCGGCGCGGTTTTCTAGGCGACGGCGCAGATATCGCAAGGGCTGGGATTGGATCTCGCCAAAAAAACATCTGTGAAAAGATGTAAAATGAATGCAACGCTAAGACTAAGCACAACTTGTCCTATAGCCCAGTGGTAAGACTTGTGGGATGTAACCTGGTGGTCTCGGGTTCAAGTCCTCTTCTTGTATGTATGTACTTTTGCTCTTAAATTTTAATATGCTGACTGGACTGTAGGTGGGCCCATGCTGACTGGACTGATGAGGTGGCCCTCCTGCCACTTTCGCCGCACATTAATTTCTTTAAGGTAAATAACGTCAAATGCCTCATTGGTAAACAACACCTAGTAGGTGCAGTGGTATGTTTTTGATTCTAAACTATGAGGTTGTTGGTTCAAATCATGTTGGGCACAAATTTTTTTTGCTGTTTTTTATTTAAATTGTGACTTATTTGATAAAACGTCACTAAGTTTTGGGTGGATTGTGACGAATTTTATAAAACGTCATTATAGTTTGGTTAATTATGACGAATTTGGTAACATGTCACCAAGTTTTGGGCCGGATTATGACGAATTTTATAGAACATCACTATAGTTTGGTTAATTGTGACGAATTTAGTAAAACGTCACTAAGTTTTGGGCCGGATTATGACGAATTTTACAGAACGTCACTATAGTTTGAGCTCTATATCCAAAACTATATATCCATGACGAAAAGCAGAGATTCGTCATAGATTATGTACAATCTGTGACGTTCTCAAAATAGGTCATAAAAAAAACGTTACAGATCACAAGGTTTCTTGTAGTATTCTCCCCCGCCAGATACCTGTGTCCTGGACGGGGATTCTCCCATGTTGCGGTGACGGCGCCGCCTGCCTCTTCCGTAATCATGCTGTTTTATGTGGAAGGCACGCCATCTCTGCGGCCTGCCGAGGCGCAGCGAAGCAGTGCATTGAATGCATGGTTAGGGGCTTAGGGTGGCTCCTTTCCCTCCAAGGAGTTCACCGCCTCGCGCTTGTCTGGCCATCTCTGGCTTTGGGCCTCCAATGCTGCTTTCCTGTTTTAGTAAAACTTTCTTAAACAAACAAGGTTTCCTTATTTAATTAAATTGGGCAAATTCCCTTGAGTTATTTTTAGTTACCAAGAGGCCGGAGGTCTTTTGCTATAAAAAATGCAAGATACGGATTCTTGGTTTGTAATCTAAACCTTGGAAGATTACAAAGTTCTCGACTCAACAAGGAAAAATTATGAAGAAAGATAACAATCGTGTTGCCATTTATTAAAACTTTAAAATCATAAATATCCTATAGTGATTGGTACATGGTCTTGCTTTTGCAGAGTCCGATAACAAAAGTACGTATACAAGTGTCTATACAAGTATGCTCCCAACACTTTCCAAATCGTCCATCTGTTAAGAAACGATCTGCATTTCAAACAATTGTCAACTCCCAGTTCATACACTTGTCAAAAAAGAAACACCACCACCTAGCCCCAAAACCAAAAAGAAGAGCAAAAAACTACACTACCCCAAAAAAGCTAAAAGTAAAGAAATCGCCCGCGTCCCCCTACAAAGACCCAAGCGAAACCAATCTCCCAAAGAGCGCTAAATAAAGCAACCAATCCCCACCGCCCAGCTCTTGCTCTCACTTTCCAACGCACGTACGGACGCACACTGCACGCGGGCGCCGTGTCGAGCACCGGCACCGACATCATCGCCGGGCAATGAAGCCCCCCGGCCGCCGCGGCCTCCTCGCCGCCGGCGCGTGCGCGCTGCTCCTCGCCGGGTTCTTCTTCCTGGCGGCCACGCTGGTGACCACGCCACTGGCGCCGTACCTGCTCCCGCCGCTGGCGCTCTCGCTGCCGTGCCTGCCGGCGGTCTCGGCGCCGTCCGGGTCCGGCTACGGCGCGCCGGGCGTGGCCGCGCTGGCCGACGCCGCCGTCGAGTACGCCACCACGGAGACCGTGCCGCAGCAGTCCCGCGACGAGATCTCCCTCTCCCTCGCCGTGCTCCGACGCCGCGCGCCGCTGCGGCTGCTGGTGTTCGGCCTCGGCCACGACTCGAGGCTCTGGCACGCGCTCAACCCCGGCGGCGCCACCGTCTTCCTCGAGGAGGATCCCGCCTGGTACCGCGTTGTGCGGGCCCAGTCGCCGTTCCTCCGCGCGCACCTCGTCGCCTACCGCACCCACCTCGACCAGGCCGACCGCCTCCTCGCCACCTACAGGAAGCACCCGGCCTGCCTCCCCGGCTCCGGCTCCAGCACCGGCGGCGGCGCCGCCAACGGCACCGTGCTGCGCGCGCGGGGCAACTGGGCGTGCCCGCTGGCGCTGCACAACCTGCCGCGGGAGGTGTACGAGACGGAGTGGGACATGGTCATGATCGACGCGCCCAAGGGGTACTTCGCGGCGGCGCCGGGGAGGATGGCGGCGATATGGACGGCGGCGGCCATGGCGCGGGCGCGACGCGGCGAGGGGGACACCGACGTGTTCCTGCACGACGTGGACAGGAGGGTGGAGAAGGCGTTCGCCGAGGAGTTCCTCTGCGAGAGGTTCAGGGTGGGCGGGACAGGCCGGCTCTGGCATTTCAGGATCCCGCCGGTGTCGCGGCGAGGGGATGCGGCGGCCGCGGCCGCCGGTGACCGGAGACCGTTCTGTTGAGGCGCGGTGAGTCCGATTGGAGTGATGGTTTCTTCTTGTTTGCAACAGGCCCCTGTTTGGGTGTATAGTAGAGTACCAGATTCATATCGCTCGCCCCCTGCAGTTGAAAAGAGGTAGTTTTGTTTTCAGAAAGATGCTCTTTTGGTTCGAACTGAAAGCAGGGTTGGAATTCCCTTCCCAAGAGGTAGCAAATACGGAAACATGTATGATGTATCCTTCTTTCTTTCTTAGTTCAAGTGAGGTTATGGTTTTGAAGATGATTGTTATATACGTGTATTTCGCAACAAATATGCAATTTCAAACATTAGGTCCAGTAATGTAATGTCTATTTGAGCCGTGGAGCAGCAGACTATTCTTTGTACTACAATTATAATGGGCAGTAGGAAAACATGGCCCGTGACATTTTTTTTATGCATCCTAGGACATGGGGGACCATATTGCTTCGATCAAAGATATCCATCTCAGTATCGTCCTTGTTGTCTCGTATAGGGATGCAAGTATCTATATTTTTGTCATTGGATCGATCCAAAACTTAGAAAAATGAATTAGAATGGTATTCTTTATAATTAATTTGGAAGGTAAAATGAATTAGGATGACTGATTAAAAAACCCATTGGGTACCCACTTACATCCCTAGGCTCGTCGGATTCAAACCGATCATATATGTGACATCGTTGTCCACACAGGATAGTCATATGAGTTGTCAGTTTGCACCGGAGGAATAGTTAACAAACGCGGAGGAAAAAATCTAGCGGAAGTGGCAGGAACTGTGCATGTTGGCTAGCCCCTCTTTGCCAAAGGTTGTATCTACAATTTTAAACTAGGTGATACCTCGCGCGATGCTGCGGGAATGACAATATTTTTTTACAACAAGAACACACCGCCATCGTTCTAATTGGCTGAGTACCATTACAAGATCATAATCATTTGCCAGAACACACCGCAATAATTAAAATAGTAATATTTCTGATTTGAGGAGAGAGGGATACTAGAAAAAGTCATTTTTACCCTCATCTCCTTCATCCTCCACTCATTCTTCTTCCACGCCTCTGCCTGCCATGGTTGCTGCCGAAGTGCCGAGCTCATTTGCCTCGCACGCCTCAACCGCCTCCATCCATCGCTCCGCTTGCGCTTCTTCGCCCCAACGCCGCCCATCCATTCGACGCCTGGGGACTCTGCTCTGTAGCCATGGCCAGGTCAACACATGGGATCTCAGTCTCACCAAGATGTGGAGCATAGGAGAGGAATCGCTGCTTCAGGGACTCTTTTGTGGCCATGGCCACCCCCACGACATCTCCAGCCATCACCCGTAGTAGGTTGGCCCCTGTGCAAGTAGGAGCTGGTGGCAGGCAACGGTGGCATGAGCTTCTCCGCCAACACACGGATGAGCGCCGCTGGATCTTGACATCGACGCCGGCCTGCCGACGCTGCGCTGACATCACATAGGCGATCGAATCCTGCCGGCAGCGAAACTACTTGTTGTGCCCCCCACTGCAGCAAGCCAGCAACACGTCATGGTCTGTGTGTGGTTGTGCGTCGAGCTCCGGCCGGTCGCGATGATAAGGCGGTAGCTATGGCGCTCGGGTGTGCAGCGGCTTGGATTTGTGTGGGGATGCAAAGGGGAAGAACAAGCTGACATGTGGGGCCGAGCTCTATGAAGGGCAAAAAATACTTTTTCTGCACTATCTCTCTTCTCAAATCAGAAATATTATTACTTTAATCGTTGCGGTGTGTTGTAGCAAATGATCTTGATTTTGTAACGGTACCTAGCCAATTAGAGTGATGGCGGTGTGTTGTGACTAATTTTGCAAAATAACAGTGTCCTAGAGCAAATTTTGCCTATTGATTATAAGGTAAAATTTGAAATTTTGATTTGATGAGATCAGCTAGCTTCCCCTTGGATCAATAGCAAAGCTCACTCACCCATCAGGTACAATATGCAATGATTCACCGTATACAGAAATACTTTACTGCAATACATGCAAAGATCAACAAACTGGACCCAAAAAAAATTGTTCTTAAGAGATCATCTCCAGCAGTACAACGCCATAGCCATACACATCACTTTTTACATACAGATGGCCTGCAATCAGTTAACATTTAGCGTTATGAACATGGTTCCCTTACGCTGCTTACGCAAGCATATATAAGTGTTATATAAAATGGTTTCAAAACCCTCATAGACATACCCGTAGAAACATACTCTGGAGCTGCATAGCCATATGTTCCCATGACTCTTGTTGTCACATGAGACTCCTCACCATCTGGACCGTGCTTGGCCAATCCAAAATCTGAGAGCTTTGCATTGAAATGCTGAACATGACATTGTTGTAGGCTGGTTAGAGTATTGTTCAGGTAACAACAGAAGGTTTATCAGTAGCTCTGGAAAGAGTGTTTACCGAATCTTATAAGATATTGGAAGCCTTGAAGTCCCTGTAGATGATTTGCCTTTCTGATGAATGAAGAAAAGCAAGGCCACGAGCTACATCGATTAGAATCTTCAGCCTGAGGCTCCAAGGCATATTCTTTTACAACAATATTATATATATGATTATAAGGTGAAATTTGAAATTTTGATTTGATGAGATCAGCTAGCTTCCCCTTGGATCAATAGCAAAGCTCATTCACCCATCAGGTACAATATGCAATGATTCACTGTATACAGAAATACTTTAGTACTGCAATACAGGCAAAGATCAACAAACTGGACCCAAAAAAAATGTTCTTAATTTCTATTGTTACTTGAGCTAAGCAGCTCTCCGTTCTTTTCAAACAGAAATGCATCTCTGCTGTTTAAATGTAGAAACACAATTGATCAGATCATGTCATTGAAGGCCTTCAAGGTGTGCCAAAAACCATATGAAAGGCAGCATTTGTGCATTCAGAATATCTCTGAAAGGTTGTAATGACATGCTAATTCCGCAAGAGAATCAATAATATGTTACATTGTCAACGGTAGCAGATCTAATTTATATTCTGGTTATCCCAGGCATACACAACTGAACATATTAAGTACAAATTTACAAATCAATTCAGAGACAAACCTTTATCTGGAGCTTACTGGAATATCAGCTCCTATCGTCAAAGTTCAGTAGAAAGTATGGAACCAAAACCTAATTTTGTACAAATATAAGCATACTCAAATTTCAAAATATAAGCTCTCTACAAAAGACCATAACCAAGCTGTACTAAGTCGATTGAAGAATCTAAACGCAACATGAAAGTAACAGATTGAACTGCATGTTTACCTGACAAAACAAAGACTCCATTCAAGTTCACTATGCATCAAACGATTCTCTGTTTGATATGCATGTTTACCTGACACAACGAAGACTCCATTCAAGTTCACTATGCATCAAACGATTCTCTGTTTGATATATACACAAAAATGATATAAGTCTAAACTAATCTGGAAAAGCTATTCTGGAAAAGCAAAGAAGCAATGCCTAACAATCTGTTAAGTCTAAACTAATTTGTTTGCAATATCACCCATGTAGCAGTAGGAAGAACAAAGGGGGAGTATCATTACCTGCAAGAGGTGGTTGGCCTGCAGATCGACCAACCAAAGCCATTCTGGAAAAGTAAATGCATAACAATCCATTTAACTATAAACCAATTTATTTGCAAAATCACCCATCTAGCTGTAAGAAGGAAGAGGGGGGAGTTAATTACCTGCAGGTGGTGGCCGGCCTGCAGATCGGGTAGGCAAGGTTGCCGGCGGGCAGATAGGGAAGGGGAAGGTGGCCGGCGTGTAGATCGGGAAGGGGAAGTAGCCGGCGTGCAGAGGAGGTGGAGCAGATCCGCTGCTGGCTCGAGGATCGAGGGGAGGTGGAGGAGGGGCGTCGTCGGCGTGGGTAGTAGGCAGAGGACGAACGCCGCAGGATCGAGGGCATGCGGAGGAAGAATGCCGCCGGCTGGAGGGGAGGTGGAGGAGGGGCGCCGTCGGAAGCTTGAGGTGGGGTAGGCACGCCGTCGGCCCGCGCCATAGTCACCTCCTCTGGCTTCGCGTTGCCACGGGCCGCCGCACCCTGCTCAGCACCGCTGCTGAGCGGAGAGCACGGCCGCGGGGGAACTAATCGGAGGCGCGGACGGCCGGGGATGCGAGCTTCGGAGCGGGGCCGGTGGCTATGGAGCTCGTGGATAGCAGCTGGCGGTGCCTCCGCGCCGCCATGCCGCATCTGGCGGCCGCAGGAGGGAGAAGGGCGGAGGGAGGGCCGTCCGTGAGAGATGAGAAGGAGGCCGGTGGTGATTTTAAGGGCAGGCGGCGCGGAGGCGAGGGGACAGAGAAGGTGACGCGGCGGAGAAGGCAGGGAGGCGAGGAGGCAGCGGCGTCGTGGAGGCGAGGGGGCAGCGACGGCGTGGGTGGAGAAGGCAGGAGGCCAGGGGCGCGGCACGGGGGGCGGGGGTGAGTGGATGACGTGGCATAGCTGAGGCTAAAAAAATCTTTAGTGGGAAGCATAAATATAGTTTTGTATGATAATGATTACAATATCACCGCTATCTTTAATTGAACCACTTTTTTTTTTGTACGTCATTTCTCCCTTTTTCCTTTACCACCTATACATTTTGATATTTTGGAAGCCCCCAATTCTATTCACAAATTAATTAGGAAATCACCTCAATCTGTTGCCTTTGCCACATATAGTTCATGCTTTTCTCCCATCCAGATTTTACCATCGCCATGTATATTCTAAAAAAAAAGGACTTGTCTCTTTAGTGCTTAGTTGATAAAAATGTTACGAATAATATAGTTTTTAGTATATTAGTGATCAGTTGTATTAGCGAAAGGGCCTCTCCGAAGGGATATGTCCCTTCGGATGGCAACCCATGCCCCTTGGGCTTGCGTCCTTTGGACTTGTATAAATATGGGAAACATTCACTGTTCAATACAAGTATAACAATTCATTCCTTTCATTCTCTCCACACTTTGGCTGTGTTTAGTTCCACAAACTTCCTAAAAATTCTCTCTGCAAACTTCACTATTCACCTATCACATCAAATCACATCCAATCTCTCTCCTCATGCATAGAGCACTAAACGTGGGTAAATAAAAAAACTAATTACATAGTTTTGATGTACACGACGAGACGAATCTTTGGAGCCTAGCTAGTTAGGTCATGGTAGGATAATGTTTACCACAAACAAACGAAAAGTGCTACAGTGCAGTGCGTGATGTGACATTTTCACCAAACTTTCTCTTTTCGTTTTTGGAACTAAACACACCCTTTAACACGTTATCAAGCACTTGCTCTGCCTCTGAGCGCACAGGCAGAAAGCCAGAAACAGACGCCATGGACTGAGAGATTTTACACAAGAGGATGCGGGAAGCAATGTGTGCGCTACTCAATGCGTGTAGCAACAAGACTTCTGCCTTCTGCATCTTCCCGAAGTCCATGACGATCTTGTAGTTTCTGTCGCTGGAGAAGAACAAAAATACCAAGTCTTCGTCTTCTCGATCCTAGAAGCAGGAATTCAAACGGAGAACTCTAGTCTTCTTCCACGGCGCTGACGAGAAAATAGGAGAAGAACAGAGACTCGATGTCCTCTGTACCGCTGCAAGCGAATACATCCTTCTTCGAGCGCGCGGTGGGTGGCCTCGCCCACGACGCGCTGCGGGTCCGGATTCGAGCGGAAGCGACGGCGCCGCCCGACAGACCCCGACGACAGCGACGTCGTCACGCTCGTTCCCCACTCACACCTGCGCCGACGGGCCGGCAGCGACGAAGGCGACCGCGCCTGCCCGCGGGGCGTCGGTGGCGCTGCGACGGTGCCCGGCCGAGCCCCAAGGCGGCGAGGCAGCTACTCACCCGCCACGCCCGTCCGCACCCCAGTGCGGCAGCGGCGACTGTCTGGCTTCGGCAGCGGCGCCTGCGCCAATCCGCAAGGCGGCCAAGGACCGAGGCAGCGGCGGCGCCTGACCTGCATCGGCAGCCGCGCGCCCTTGTGCTCAAGCCCGAGAGGCCGAGGCCGCGACGCTCCCTCCCACCCGTGGGGCAGCGGCGGCGGCGCCCGGCCTGCGACGGCGGGCATCCGCCCACAGGCGGCGGCAGCGGCGTCTCCACGAGCCACGCCACACCGGCGGCGGCGCAACGCGGAGATCGAGCATGGAGGCGTCGGTGGCGGCGCCCTCCCGTCCGCGGTGCCTGCGCTCAAGCGGCGGCGGCGTTCAAACGAAGAGGCGGCGGCGTCCGAGCAGACGCACCAGCGGCAGCGGCGACCCGGCGTCCCCGCCCAGTTTTTATTCGGGCCACGGTGGCTGATGGGCCGTGCACCAGGCCGCACTGGGCCTAGCCCACTTGACCGCGTGCTAAACCTCCTGTTGGACTCCCGTCGGCTGCACAGAGAAAAGAAGAAAATGCAGGCCCGATCATCTCTCGATTTTTCTTCTCTGGATTTATAAGTCCCCCTAACTTCTATTTATTTAGATTATTTTCTGTTCTGAACATTTAGTGTATAGTTTTGTTCTATACATTTTTGCATGTGTTACCTTGTAATACCCTCTGGTATTGGAACCATTGCATTATGAATGCTATGATTACCGCAGTAATTCAGCATCGTTTGATCCGTGGATCTTGCATTGGTTGAACATATTGATATTTTTATCATATTATCTTGATAAATACAAAATAGTAGAGTCCTAAATACACTGGCTGCGTTTAATTATTAGTGAATTATTCTGCCCTCAGACCGTGCTTAGGCAACAATATATTTGCCTACTATAAAGATCTACTCTTTGTCTCTGACATAGAGATTATCTATCTTGTGTCTATTAAAATTTTGATAATTTGATTGTACGGTTTAACACATATTACTTTCAGAACATATTTTCATATGCCATTATTTTATTTATACTATTTTGGCATTAACTCTACGAGTACTATCATGCAAAATTGAAATTAAGGAATATTAAATATGATTTTTGGAATAACACAAGGTGATGTGCCCTAGGCACTGGCTGCGATAAGTTGATTTGAACTTATTTGCCCTAGGGCTCTGTCGGCCAGCGCCTCACGACGGCGGCG
>OAMR01000331.1:370669-383446 GCA_900205405.1 Echinochloa crus-galli | reverse complement strand
CAGCATCAGGGGGAGTAAATCCCAGATATAACCTGTATATAATCTTATGATTATAGATATTGCACTCTTTTCCTAATGAGTTTTCCTATCAAGGTTTTTTCTCATTCATAGGTTTTTAATGAGGCAATATACATTACATATGTTATACAACATTTTCTCCTATATTTTTCCTTAGGGGTTTTAAGGAGTTTTTCCCATGACATATATACATTTCTCCTCAAGTTTTTTCCACTGGGTTTTGGAGGAGTTTTTATGCATAAGATGGTCATCCATCGTATACAACGTGGTTTCTCCTCGTATTTTTCCTACAAGGTTTAGAGGAGTTTTTCCCACACAACCGTCTACATATACAAGTAGTAGTTGATCAAGATGTCACATTATCTATTTTTTCCTCACAAAGGTTTTTCCAGAGATAATATTGACATATTGATTTTGATCAAATTGTTTTTAGACTATGTCTTTAAGAATACTTAAAGGGTCTATTAACATTGAAATTACTCATATATCATGGCATTACTTCTTATTTTTCCATTGGGTTTTGAAGAAGTTCTACCTGGTATATATATATATATATATGTATATGTATACTTTGGTTTTTTCCTACAGGGTTTTCCAAAGATTCAAGATTAGAATTGTTGAACAGCAAATACATTTACAGGACCAATTGATCAAGAGGGAGTGTTACGAATAATATAGTTTAGTATATTAGTGATCAATTGTATTAGCGAAAGGGCCTCTCGGAAGGGATATGTCCCTTCGGATGGCAACCCATGCCCCTTGGGCTTGTGCCCTTTGGACTTGTATAAATATGTAAACATTCACTGTTCAATACAAGTATAACAATTCATTCCTTTCATTCTCTCCACACTTTAACAAAAAAAGGCCACTGTCACAACCAGTTTTAAGCATAAAACCAGATGCACACACCGTATATATTTATTAAATACAATGATTTCGTTGGTGAATAAAAGTAAAAATATTGCATAAAGAATATTACAAAGATCTTCAAAAACTACAAAAGTTATACAGCTAATTCTTGATGTGAGAAGCATTTATTTAAATAGAACAAAACAATTCTTGATGCGACGACGCAGGCGAGTGGGGCCGGGTGCACGAGAGTGAGGTCAAGACCGAGCGAGGGAGCTGCATTGACCACTGAATTTCTCCAATTTTTTTGAACTAAGCTCAAAAATATGTTAAAAAAACTACAGTTTGCATATAATATCTAGCTCTACAACTTTCATGATGGACGTTTTTGCTGAAAAAGCACCAAAAAGTACATCGGGCTGAAAGAAACTTGGTCAAAATTCAAGATTTGAATTTCAGAAATCCTATTCGGTTTACTGGTTTTCCTTAGGGCTCAAATTTTTGATCCTGAAGTAACTGGTTTTGAAGATGACATAACCAAGTTTGTTTTAGTATAACATGCACACCTAGAGCTCAAGTGGATTTAAAATTAGAGGCACTGAGAGTTGAGCCAAACCAACATTTTGTTAATTTGAAATCAGCATTTTGGCCAAGATTCAACTGAGATTTTGAAAGCCTTAAAGTCAAAAGATTTGACCATGATCTATACCATTACAAATATGTTGATCTCTAGTTTTAAAATATGCAAAAACATTTGGGCACTATTCAAGCAGATTTCGAATAAAACTTGATCAACTCTTGAGCATTCAATGGGACATAAACCAAATCTTCAAATTTGACCTATGATCACAAGCACGGTTATAATGCTCATGCAACATTTTTTAACATTTTCAAACAAGTTTGAATTTTAGATTTTCAAACATAATTTTGACTTGAATGCAGAAGCAAGTGCATATGTGCATATATATGAAATACGCATGTCATGATTATTCTTGGATTTAATTGTTCTTGTTTAGCATAATGAAACCTTGATTTCTAACACTCAGAAGACACCTTAACTAATCTAAAATTTACATCATTGCTTAGGGCACCTTTTTGAAAATTCGCTCCATGGAAGAGGTCACATTTGTAATGCCGGTTGGCAATAGTGAATGTCATAGAAAAATATTGGCCAGAACAAATAATAGTGTGCAATTAGGTGGAGGCGCTGACATGGCCGTAGGGGTGGGCATTCGGTTTACCGCGAATGTTAGGTTTTTGGATAAATTCTGTTCCAGTTAGGGTAACCGGATCTACCTTATTAGAACAAATTGAAACGAAATTTTAGTAAGATTTGAGAGACCTAACATCATTTAAGTATAAAAATGACACAATAATATATCTATTAACCGTCAAAAAAATGCCATACTTACATAGAGAAATAGCGTTTTGACATGAGAGGAAAAGAAATAAACAGTTAAGACACATTAAATTATCTTATGAGTTGCAATATATATAATTTTTAATATATTTTCACATATTTCGGGTAGATAGGGTTATGCAGGTACCGTGGGCTCGAATCCAAATTTTCCTCATTTAATTCCGGTTACTGGATTTTTAACCCGATCTAACTTTGGATATTGTAGATTTTCGAGTTTTTTTGGATTCTGACGTTTTTTCGGTTTTTGAGCTTCGGGTATCTGCTTTTTTTTTTTGCCCATCCCTACGTGGCCGGGTCTGGCGAGGAAGAGTTTGTTTGCCTGCTGTATGCGGGTCCCTTTTGCTTGGGTGATGATGTTTGGGTTTGCCTTTCAACGGACTACTGCGCGCACGCGATGATACGAGTCGGAGTTGGAACGGAGAACGCGGCTATGAATATGGATCCGTGGATTCGTTCGTTTAGTTCCCCCCACATAACCAAATCTCCATCCGTCCGCGCGCGACACGACCACGACACGGCACCAGGAGCTCCGTCCCTCTCTCTGCCGGCGACGGCGATATGATGCAGATGCAGTACACCACGGGTGGCTGGCTTTCGCGGCGGCGAAACCAAATGCAACAAGCAGGAAGCAACCTTGCTGACGGCGGAACGGCCCTACCGGACGACATGCTCGCGGCGGTCTTCACCCGGCTCACGGACGCGGTGGACGTGCTAAGCTGCGCCGCCGCGTGCAGGCGCTGGTGCCGCGTCGTCGCCAACGAGGCCGCCGTCCTCGCCGGCGTCTTCCCTCCCGAGCTCGCGCGCCGCCACGCCCTCCTCGGCCTCCTCCTCTCCCACCAGCCGGATCCCGGCAGCGTGACATCAGCTGGTCGTCGCAAGCGGAAGCGCGGCTCTTCCGGTGCCTCGTCATCCGGCGGTGGGCAGCCTCCGCGCTTCGTCCCCATCCTCACGGCCGCGGCCGCCCGACGCCTCGGCCTCACGAGCGCCGCCTCCGTCCCACTGACCGGCGGCGGCCGCCATGGCGCGCTCCTGGATCACTCCCGCCCCGTCGCGTGCCGCAGCGGCTGGGTCGTCCTCGAGCTCGCCGGCGACGAAGCGCACGCCGCAGACGGCAGCCTCGATCTCTGCGTGTTTAACCCCATGACGGGGGACATCGCCATGCTCCCGCCTCTCTCCGGCGAGGACAGGCCCAGGTGCTACGCGTGCGCGCTCCTCACCGACGACGACGGCGTCGGCGGTGTCACCGAAAAAGCTCTGCCGCTGGCGCCGCCGCCCGCCACGGCCTCCTCCTTCTTCCGCGTGCTCATCGTCTACAACCGCCGCCGCTTCACCGCGTTCCGCGCCTACTCGTCGGACACGAACCGGTGGGGCGCGGAGGTCGCGAGGCCGGCGGGTGCCAAGATCGACAACACCAGGTTGCGCAGGCTCGGGTGCGGCTCGACTGCCCGGAGCCGACGGAGGTGACGACCATGCCGCCGGACGGCATTCCCGCCGACGAGGCGCAGCACCTCCGCTTGCTCGGCGTGACCCCCGACCGGAACCAGCAGCTGTGCTTCGTGGACGCACGGTTTCATTTCGACTATGATCTGCACAGAGCCGGGCTACCGTGCCGTGCTGTATTTCTGGTGATGATAGTCCTCCACGCCTTCGACGGGGAAGACGCCGCCGCCTGGAGATGGGTGTGGCAGGAGGGTCGCGTCGAGATGCCGGAGAAGATGATGGTGCGCTCGCCGGAGGCCGTGAACCTGCGGTGGTTCTGCGAGAAGAGCGGCGTCGTCTTGTTCACAGTCGGAGAAGGAAGTGACTGCCCGGGGGCCTATGCGCTGGATCTTGTCACGCGCAAGGTCGAGAAGGTGGCCGGCGGCGCCGGCTGCGACTCGTGGAGGGACGTTGTTGGATATGAGATTAGTACTGCGGCATACCTCGCGTCCGTGGCATGCTACTAGCTTAGCCTACTAGTACACACTACCCTATGTTAATTACAACAGTGTTTTGTCTTTACAAGGTAACTAACAAAGGCATATGTGCCCACGGTGCGCACATAAAATAAATTAAATATAATACAACATATATAATATATAGTTGCAATACAGACCAGCGGTGCGAAGCGTTTTTAAAAATATTTTACATTCGCTCTCTCATGTATAAAGGGCTTTATGTATTCTCAAAACTCCATAGTTGATATTTATTTATATAAAGCAAAACTGCCCGGTTTATTGTCTATTAGTAATACGGGATAACTGTGTATAGATGTGGGCACAAATGTTGGTATATTTAGGTGGGTCCTTTTTTAGGTGAAAAAAGTTAAGCGAAAAAACAACTAAAAGTGCCTGGAACATGCAAAAATTTTGATGCTTTCTAGTTTTTCCCTCCCACCAAAGCCCGAAAGGTGGGCCATCTGTGAGAGGGTGAGGGAGGGTTTTTTGGTGGGAGGTGTTTTCAAATCTCTAGGATCCTTTTAGTATAGATAAAGAAAAATACAAAGGGAATCGAATTGTAGTGCTTTTGCTTGCCGATGTTAGATATATAATGGGCTTGGTCCAATAATATTTAATAATAAACTATATGGTCCAATAAATATTTTTTAATATAGTATGGGATATTTACTGCTGGACTTACTCAACTTAAATAATTGACCTTGGACTAGCTAAATTAAGAAGTTGTGAAGAATACCAAGGGACATTTTAATAATGAATTGTATAAATGGGAGCATTCTAAATGGAGGGTAAATATTGCATGCATTAGCGCTGGTAGCCTTGAAGTAATTTGATGCATACGTTGCAAGTCATTAGCTGCATGCGGCTTCCGTTGCACAAGTGAGAGACAAACCAAGAGGTGCATGCAAGATTAATGCAAATAAGTCCTAAGAAGTGCATGCACAAAGGAAGTGTTTTGCCTGATGTCTTTCCATCTCCCTATGTGACCTTTGGCCTACGGCCTCACCTCTATAAAGTCAAGTGGAAACACCTTCGGTTAAGTTGAGTTGAGTCCTCAATCAAGTAGATATCAGATCATTCCCGTTCTGTCTCTTACGCGCACACTACCAGAATGATGGACATTGGCACCGGTTGGGAAGCCCCTTTAGCACCGGGTTTCCCAACCGGTGCTACTCTACCGGTGCTAAAGGTGGGGGACAGTAGGCAAAAATATTTGCATATTTGCGTGTTGCAAGATTCGAACTCAAGACCTCTTGGCTCACGCGCGTGCACCCACCTAACCATCTCACCTACACAGCACATATGATAGAATAAAAGATGCGCTCCTTATGAAGTAGCATGTGACACCCACATTAGCACCGGATCGTATTTACGAACCGGTGCTAAAGGGCCTTTAGCACCGGGTCGTAACACCACCCGGTGCTAAAGGGTGACCCTTTAGCACCGGGTCGTAATACCACCCGGTGCTAAAGGAGGGGGACCCTTTAGCACGGCTGGTAACACCAACCGGTGCTAAAGGGGACTTTTAGCACCGGTTGGTGTTACCAACCGGTGCTAAAGGGTTCCCGACCTTTAGCACCGGGTGGTATTACGACCCGGTGCTAAAGGCCTTTAGCACCGGTTCGTAAATACGATCCGGTGCTAATGAGGGTGTCACATGCTACTTTTGTAGTGGCACACGAGATGTAAGGGTGGGCCTCCGAAACATCTCCGTTCGTTGGGTTCACCTGCTCGGGTGAGGACGGCAATCACATTTTTGGGGAGTGTCGGTAGCGGCACGACTACTCGCTTCATGTTCCCGGGACAATCGACATTGCAACAATTCTGCACAGCATCAAGCGGGACGACTAAAACAACAAAGCACCATGTCGGGTGTTATTGGCTCTGCCGCTGGGTATGTTAATTACATTCTCAAAGCTGCTATCCTTGGTGTGGGATATGGGTATCCTAGGGCCCATCACCGAGGGCGGCGGCGGACGGCCCAAAGAAGACCGAGTCCTAGTAGACTCCTACTAGGACCCCCCTATTGTAAATAGTCACATTTGGAAAATACTCAGATTGTAACCTTGCCTCCTGGATATATAAAGGAGGGCAAGGGTCCCTAGATAGGGGCATCCAGACACCGAACATCATACCCTGTAAACCATACGCTCGTCCTAGCTTCCCGAAGCTTGGCCGGGTTCCAGCAATACGAACGACGCCACCGACACAGGACGTAGGGTATTATACCTCCGGGTAGCCCGAACCTGTCTAAATCAGTGCCTCCTGTGTACCATCAAGTCACTAGTTCATCGATCGCCCCTCCTACAAATCAACCACTCGGGTACCCCCAGGTGGATTGCCGGTCCTAAGGTCCGACAGTTGGCGCGCCAGGTAGGGGGAGATTGGTGAGCTTTTTCGATTTGAAAACACCGTTGGCTTGATGGCAGATCCGTCCGACGTTGTCTACCCGGCGAACATGAGCGGCAGCCCCAAGCACCTTCCGGGATGCAGCTTCTTCGCTGACTCCAGCGACTCCAGCTCCACCAACGTCGACTTGAAGCCGGTGGACTCAACCTCGACAAACCCGGGGACTCCCTGCGACGTGCCTGATCAGCTCATGCAGCAGATCGAGCAACTCAGCGTCCACGAGCGGATCCCAGATCTGCTCCCGCGACGCCGGGTACCTTACCCCGACGAGATCATCGACGGGCTCAACCGCATCAACGACACGCTTGCTGAGTGCATCGCCATGTCCGAGCGAGTCCTGGACCGCTTGGGGAACACGTTTCCCCACGGGCTGAAGAACGCGGCTGCCGACTACTCTGGCCGGCTCCCGCAGCGCGAGGCCCAGATCCAATCTGGAAACCCGCCCGAACCCACCCAGCTTCCAGATTGTGGTGAGTTCCAGGTCGCAAGAGCCGTACTGAGGACCCCCGAGAGCTCGGCGGATTCGTCCAAGGACCCCGCTTCGCGGCAAGACCGCGAGGTACTCGTCTCTGATGACCAACCGACCCAAGACAACGAGACCGCGTCCGCACAACAGCGTCGCATTGACGCGAACAACCTCCGATCCCAGCGCCGGCAGGCTGAAGACGCCGATCTGCAGGCAGATGGAGGATCGCGCCGCGAAGATCTAGACCCGCTGGACCCGCGTAATCTGGCACGCGAGTTCGAATGGGCCCAGGCCAACTTCCAAACACCATCAGCAGCCATGGCAGCATGCATCGCCGAGCTAGATCACATGGAAGCCACCCCAGAGGCAGCCCGGCTCCGAGCTCGGCTGGCCGTCACGCAGAACCTCCACCAACAGGACAGACAAGCTAGATCAAGATCTAGCCGATCACGCTCGAGCAGATCGAGTTCCCGCAGGACCGAGCACAGTAGATCTGGCCGAGACAGGCGCCGCTAGAGATCTCCAACTCTACACGCCATCCCAGAGGAGGTCGATCAGGAACGTACGGCTGATCACCAGCCCGACGAATCTGAGGGAAGGCACCCTCGGAACCGCCGCGACAATGGTGACAGGCGCTGACACCATCGCCGCTACGATGGTGATCTCTGCGACAGGCTTCGTGGGCGAGATCGCGACGTAAGAAAGGAGCTCGACAGAAGACATCGCGAACGCGACGCCGCTGAGATGGAACGCCGAGAACGGTACGACCGGGACTACGGTCGACCCGAACGCGGAGCCAACTACTCCGAGTACTCTGAAGCCGACGACCACCGCGCACGCCGCGAACTCAGCGAACGCGACCGATACGACCGCCGCTACGGCTCACCAAGAGCGCAGGGCCGCCGTCACGACGGTGACGATGACGACTTCGGCGACAACGACGTCGAGATCGAAGGCTTCCAGGCATTCACCAAGCGACTCCGCCAGGTGCCATGGCCGGATACCTTCAAGCCAGCCATGGTTGAGAAGTTTGACGGCCGCTCCGACCCCAAGCTGTGGATCCAAACCTACATCACTGCGGTCAAAGCCGCACGCGGCAGCAACGACCAGGCGACAGCTTACTTCCCGGTTATGCTGGGGAAAGCGGCACTCCTGTGGCTCTCAGGACTGCCGCCCCAATCCATCGATAGTTTGGCGCAGCTCTGCAAGGTGTTCACAGAGAACTACCAGGCCACCTACACTCGGCCAGGCACTAGATTCGATCTGGACCTAGTACGCCATAAAAGGGGTGAAAGTCTCCGAGACTACACCAACCGCTTCTTCGACAACCGTAACAAGCTTACAGACATCGAAGAGAGGGACGTCATAGACGCCTTCCAACGCGGATTGTACGATAAAGACGTCTTCCGTAACCTGTTCAAGAAAGACCCTAAGACGGTCGGAGAGATGATGAAGGTGGTCGAGGAGGAGGCCAAAGCCGACGCTGCCGAGCTAGCTCAGTTCAGAACCATAGACCAACGCGACAAAGACCACGACCACCCTCCAGCTAGCTGACCGTAAGAAGCCGGAACCGACATGCATCAGACGCAGCAGGCCTGACGTTGCAACTGTTGCAGAAGGCGAAGGCCGCGTGGAGTCAAGACTCCAACCCGACCAGCTTGCCCGCCTAGACGAGCCGTGTCCCCTCCACAAGGACGCGAAGCACTCGTTCAGAGACTGCTGGACCCTAAAGAAAGAGCTCGGCGTCCCGCCACCACCAAAGAGGCCGCGCTACAACAACAACCACGACGACAGAAGGGACGGCGATCGCCGAAACGAACGCCGCCCCGACCGCCGCAACGATCGTCGCCGCGACAACAGAGCGCCAGACGGTGGTGAACGCCGCCGAGTGCCAGACGCCGCCGCAGACGACCAGCACGGCAATTTCCAGCACGCCAACTGCCAAGTTAACGTGATCGTGGGAGGTCCCGACGCGTTCTGCGACAAAAGGAAGAAGAAGCTCCACAGCCGCGAGATAAATCTCGTAGGCACCAAAGGTGTTGAGTACCTTAGGTGGTCAGAAACTCCGATCGCCTTCAGGAGGACGGACCATTGGGTCCACCTACCCGAGCTAGGCTCGTACCCGCTGATCGTCAGCCCGGTTGTTGACAGAGTTCTCCTGACCAAAGTACTAATCGACGGAGGAAGCGCGCTCAACATCATCTTCACCAAAACCCTGAATGATATGGGGTTCGACTACAGCAGGCTCCGAGGCTCTCACCACCCGTTCTACGGCGTCGTCCCAGGCAAGGCAGCCTACCGGGTGGGAAGGGTTACCTTGCCGGTCACCTTCGGCACGCCCGCCAACTACCGCACCAAGTTCCTCCACTTCGAGGTCACCGACTTCGGCAGCTCCTACCACGCCATTTTTGGGCGGCCCATGCTGGCTCGCTTCATGGCCATCCCCAATCACACCTACTTGGTGATGAAAATGCCGGCCCCGAACGGGGTCATCAGCATTAGGGGCGACGTCAAGATGTCGTATGAGTGTGACGGAGAAGCCGTGCGCCTCGCCGAGCTCTCACGGCAACTCAGCAACAGCGCACTCCTCGCAAGTGAGGCCAAAGCCAACCCACCCACTGACTCCAAGATACCGGAGCAAGACGCGACCGTAACAGCGCTCGAACCGGACTCGGAGACCAAGACGATCCCCCTCTTCCGCGACGACCCCAGCAAGACGGCGCTGATAGGCCAAGGCCTGTCTCCCAAATAGGAAAGCACGCTCACCTCCTTCCTGCGGGACAACTGGGACATTTTCGCATGGAAACCCTCTGATATGCTAGGGGTCCCAAGGGAGAAGGCTGAGCACTCCTTGCATTTGGTGAAGACTGCCAAGCCGGTCAAGCAGAAGCTTCGACGGTTCACACAAGATCGCAAGGAGGCCATTAGGGTAGAGTTAAATAAGCTCTTAGCAGCTGGTTTTATTCGGGAGTGCATGCACCCCGAATGGCTTGCAAATCCTGTACTTGTCAAGAAAAAAACCGGTAAATGGAGAATGTGCATTGATTATACTGATCTCAACAAACACTGTACTAAGGACTCCTTCCCTCTTCCCCGCATCGACCAGGTCGTCGATTCCACGGCCGGTTGTCTCCTACTCTCCTTCCTAGACTATTATTCCGGCTACCACCAGATAGCCCTGAACCCGGCCGATCAAGACAAAACAGCGTTCATCACGCCTCACGGCATATACTGCTACAAGACAATGACCTTCGGCCTCAAAAATGCCGGAGCAACATACCAGAAGGCAATCCAGGGTTGCCTGGACACTCAGATCGGACGAAACGCCGAGGCCTATGTCGACGATGTCGTGGTCAAGACCTACGACACAGATACCCTGATCGCCGACCTCCAAGAAACGTTCAACAATCTTCGCCGATACAGACGGAAGCTGAACCCGACCAAGTGCGTCTTCGGTGTACCCTCAGGCAAGCTCCTGGGGTTCTTAGTATGCCAGCGGGGCATAAAAGCTAACCCAACCAAGATCAAGGCAATCCAAGATTTGCCGCCTACTAAGAACAAGAAAGAGGTGATGAAGCTGACAGGAATGATGGCGGCCCTGAGCCGGTTCATCAGCAAGCTAGGTGAACGTGGCGCCTGTTGGCACTTCTTACGATCCAATATCAGAATTGGAGAATCCCGGTACTGGATGCAAGGAGTGTTCAGTGGTTTTCCTTATGGCTTAGTAAAATATAGAAATATTCTGCAAGCGCACAGAATCACCGCTGTAGCACTTCACCTGGGAGTATCCCGAGGTATCGTAATTTATATTTCCGCAGGGAAGCTTTGGCAAGAATACTAGTGAACAGATATTCGAGACTATCACAGAAGGGTACACGACTAAACAAGAAAGGGGGTAAACGGTATTGGATAGGAGTGGATATACAGGACACACAGCTCAAGGGATACTCGGATAGATGAGAGAAGGTATAGATAGTTGGGAGGACAATGAAAAGAGATAAAGGATTCCTGGGTACTCTATCTATCTAGGCCAAGTGGGTAGAGATACAGTGGCTAAAGAGCCAGCACTAGTAGGTCTGGAATAAGTCTATTGCCTTCCTTGGGGACTACAGGCCCCCCCGACACACAGAAAGGGATGAGAAGGGGTGCCGACTACCCTGAACCTTGGGTCCTAGGACACCGGTACTAACGTGATGGGCTACAAAGACCGGAAGGGCTATCACCACCTCCCGGCTACCACCACCGTTGCGACGGGCAGAAACTAAGGTTACTGACAGGTCTAGGAACCACTCCTACACAGATCAATAACTACTTACTTCGGAGCGCATCATCAATGCGACGATTCCAGATCGTGCACTGAATGACGGGTACTCCGGGATCTTCCTTCCGGTCCGGAGAGGTTTTGATGATCGCCTTCTTTGCAGCTCTCGGCAGGTAGGTCCATCTCGGTGTTAGCACTTGGATATTTGAGACCTTCCCTGCACGGGTAGTACGGAGAATACTACGAGACATCTTACCCTGTCTCATAGTAATAGCATTCACTGTTTCGAGGGGAGGTTCGGGTTGCCCCGGAATCTGCCCCGATTCAGTGACAGGAACAGCAGCAGCTAACTGAGCAACTTGAGTTTCTATCATTTTATTAAAGCTCAGTTGATTTTTCATGGATAACCGCGATAAATCATCACAAGTGAAGCAGAACTATTCATCATTTCCAAGGGAGAGACATATGGTTCATTCCATGCATAGTTGGGAGTTAATTTTATTCAAGGGAAATTTTTTTTGATTTTTTTTATATGCAACCTAAGGAAAGGGAAAATGCGAATGCATGAACAAAGTGCTGGGTGGTTCAGACATACCTGGTGGGGGTCCTCCCCCAAGCTAGGACTTCTCACTGGTAGGGATTGAGTCTTGCGATTAGAATATAAACCTAAGGGCATGGAATGTTGCATATAACCTCTTTTATTCCCGAGTTTTGGTGGTCGAAGACGTGCCGGTACTGAGAATGACGGGCTAGTGTGTCTTGAATGCCTTGTGTCCGGTCGTCGATGACGTCGACCCGGTCGGAGATGTATGACAACTCCCGACCGTAATCGAAACGGGCGGACTGTGAGTATCCGGGGTAGTATGGCTGGGAGGCATTGTCATACCCCCCAGCATACCAGCTTCCGGACCACTCAGAGTCAGTGCTCTGACCGTAGTCCCAGCGTCCCGAGGCTTGATAATTCGGGTCCTGGTACTGTCCAGAGCCTCCTGCTCTAGATGTACCAGCCCCGGTGTACATGTCGTAGGTGGCCTCAAACGCGGACGTGTGTCGGTGCGGTGCTTCTGGTTCGTCTTCCGGCTCCAGTGGGGTGGCGAGCCCGGCATCACGCCTGGCTCGTCCCCTTGCTGAGTTAGCAAGTGTGTGAGAGGCAAGCAAGCTTGCACCAGCATTTATAGGCCAGGGGAGGGGCATCCCCTGGTTCGGCCGAATGGCCTGGTTCGGCCGAACCAGGCATGTGTGGCCTGGCCACTCCCTTCTGAGTGGAGCACTCCCCCTTGCTTAGATTCCACGCAAATTTGTGTGGCCAACACTTGCCATGGTCATGTGAGTGGAAATTTGTGGTAGGTAAGATGGAAATGTGACATGACCAAAGTGGAAATTAGTGGAGTCACCCCCATGCTGCCATGTTTTGTGA
>OAMR01000331.1:321895-364755 GCA_900205405.1 Echinochloa crus-galli | reverse complement strand
CATCTAGATGTGTATAAGAGACAGGTGTCGGTGCTTCCGGGTTGAGTTGGCGGTCGTCCACTTGTCATTTGATATGTTCGTTCGGTTGGCGATGACGTGGATGGTTCCCGGTGGCCTGTACGGCTAAGGGGGATAACTGGCCGAACATGTCGTTCGGCCGTTTCTGTCATTTCCGACCCCTATAGCACGTGTTTCGTGATATTGTACCTGCAAACATGACACTCACCAAAACTCGTGGTACTTTGTTAGAAATAAACCTAAGTACATGAAATGATGCATAGTCTCTCATTTTATCCCGAGTATTGGTGGTCGGATTTGGGTTGTAATGACCGCCAACAACGCCCCTTTCTTCAAGCTCTTGAAGAAAGCCGACAAGTTTGAATGGACACCGGAAGCCGATCAAGCATTGGCCGACCTGAAAGCATTCCTCGCCACCCCACCAGTCCTCACCGGGCCGAAGAAGGATGAACCCCTTCTGCTATACATAGCAGCAACAACAAATGTGGTCAGCACAGCTCTGGTCGTATAACCCCAAGAAGACGGACACTCCTATCCACTGCAGAGACCAGTATACTATGTCAGCGAAGTACTAGCCGAGTCAAAAATCCGGTATCAGCACCCACAAAAGCTGCTTTATGCGCTCTTGATCTGCTCAAGAAAGCTGCGCCACTATTTCCAGGCTCACCCCATCCATGTAGTGTCTAACTTCCCACTCGGCGAGATTCTCCACAACCGCGACATCAATGGCCGAGTCGTCAAGTGGGCGGTGGAGCTCGGAAGCTTCGACATCACCTTCAATTCGAGACAGTCCATCAAATCGCAAGTGTTGGTAGACTTCTTGGCCGAATGGACAGAATTGCAAGCGCCGACACCCGTCGAGCCGCCAGAACACTGGACACTGTACTTCGACGGCGCTCTCAACCTGGAAGGAGCTGGCGCAGGAGTACTATTCATATCACCAGGCGACCAACAACGGTGCCGAGTACGAAGCGCTGATCCATGGATTAAAAATAGCCATTACCCTCGGCATCAAGCGCCTGTTGTGCTACGGAGACTCAAAAGTGGTGGTAGAGCAGGTCAACAAGAATTGGGAATGCTCCAAAGAGACGATGGATGCCTATTGCGCAGAAGTCCGAAAATTAGAAGCCCACTTCTACGGGCTAGAATGCCGCCACGTACCGCGAGAAGAAAATGTCGCCGCGGACGTCATGTCCAAGCTTGGATCCAAGCGGTCCCAGGTACCCGCCGGTGTGTTCGTACAAGATTTACGAAAACCGTCCATAAAGTTAATGGACGCGAGCGAACCTACAGCCACTGCCGACCAAGTTGTCACAGCAGTTACAGCCGGTCCAGAAGCAGAACAAGAAAAAGATTGGCGCGAGCCACTGATCGCATTCATACAAAACGACCGTATGATCATCGAAGGAAAACTCGAGGAAGACAAGGTCGCTCTCGAGCAGCTCAGTCGGCGAAGTGCCAACTATGTGGTGGTCGGGTCTGAGCTCTACAGAAAGCCAGTATCCTCGGGAGTACTCTTGAAGTGCATCCTGCGTAGCGAAGGCCTGGCACTACTGCACGAAGTCCACTAGGGCACATGCAGCAATCAAGAGGCAGCCAGAACGCTGGTTGGCAAGATCTACAGATCCGGGTTCTTCTGGCCCACTGCGGTTTCTGATGCAAAGGAACTCGTCCATCGTTGCGCCGGGTGCCAGTTCTTTCAAAAGCAAAAGCACCTGCCGGCTCAGGCGCTACGCACCATCCTACCATCCTGGCCCTTCGCCGTATGGGGGCTCGACAACATGGGACCGTTCAAGCCAGCCCAGGGCGGAGTCAAGCACCTGCTCATCGCGGTGGACAAGTTCACCAAATGGATCGAGTATAAGGTCGTCACCGACACCAAGTCGGCCACAGCAGCGGCCTTCATTGAAGAAATAACGCACCGTTTTGGTGTCCCAAATCGCATCATCACCGACCTCGGTTCGCAGTTCACAGGGCACGAGTTCTGGGATTTCTGCCAAGACAGCCAGATAGATGTCTACTACTCGTCGTCAGCTTATCCGCGGTGCAACGGGCAGGTCGAGCGGGCAAACGTCATGGTCCTGGACGCCCTCAAGAAAGAAATCTACGACGCCTTAAACCCACGCGCAGGTCGCTGGGCTAAAGAACTACCACACGTGGTATGGGGCCTCCGCACACAGAGGAGCCGTGCAACCGGTTATTCGCCGTTCTTCATGGTCTATGGATCAGAAGCCGTGCTGCCAGCCGACCTCGCCTTCACCGCATCTCGCATTAAGAATTACGAAGAAGGAGAAGCCGAGTCGAGCCGACAGCTCGACATTGATGCAATAGAAGAACACAGGCTATGCGCCCTAACTCGGCATGCGCACCATGAGCAGCAAATACGCCGGTATCATGATAGAAACGTCAAAGAATGATCTCTGAACGTGGGTGACCTCGCCTTGCGCCGAGTCATGAGCTCGGCAGGGCAGCACAAGTTGTCCGCACCATGGGAGGGCCCATTCATCGTCAAGGAAGTCGTCTCCCCAGGAACTTATCGCCTAGAATGGGCCGATGGCAACGCAGTTCCCAATGTCTGGAACATCCAACATCTTACTAAGTTTTATTCTTAGTCCAGAACACAGCTATGTATCTTTACCTTGCTATTTCAATAAAGTTTCCCTTAGTCCAATTCTGTGTCTGTCAACCAATGCATTCACAATAATCCTTATATGACGGCCATGTGCTCGTCCTCCAGCTAAGTTGCTCACGAAGCAAGCAAACAAACACGGCAAGTCCGATTCACTATATCCAACATCTAAACACGCGCGAAAGCGCTCGGCCGGGACCCTGCCTACGACTAAGCCTTCATGCAGAGCATCGTAGCATGTAGGAGTGCTGCCTCCATGAGAGCTCCAGCCAGCTCTTCGCCCGAGTCCCTAGCGCTTGTCATGATTGCGGTGAAGTGATAGGGGTTGATAATTCAACTCAAAACAAAAGCCTGCTAAAAGCAAAGTCGAGTACTTATTATAAATAAGTTTACTATCGTTTCTCCAAAAGACTACCGTTTTTCTTCCTCTCCCTCACAGGTACAACGGCGTTTCATTCGTCGCACGGCCGACCTCGCATGCTCGGGGCTGGTGCGGGCGACAACTCGGCGTTTCTTCCGTCGCGCGGCCGACCTCGCATGCTCGGGGGCTGGCGCGCGCGGCGACTCGGCGCTCCTTCCGTCGCGCGGCCGATCTCGCATGCTCGGGGGCTGGTGCGTGCGGCAACTCGGTGTTTTCCTTCGTCGTGCAGCCAACCTCGCACGCTCGGGGGCTGGCGCACGCGGCGACTTGACGTTTTCCTTCGTCGTGCGGCCGACCTCGCATGTTCTGGGGCTGGCGCGCGCGGCGAATCGGCGTTTTCTCTTGTCGTGCAGCCGACCTCGCATGCTCGGGGGCTGTTGCGCGCGACAACTCGGCGTTTTCTCTCGTCATGCAGCCGACCTCGCATGCTCGGGGGCTGGCACGCGCGCGACAACTCGGCGTTTCCTTCAGTCGCGCGGACGACCTCGCATGCTCCAAGGCTGGTGCGCGTGGCGACTCGATTTTCCTCTCGTTGCAACAAGCATCGAAGGCAGCATGAAACGCACGCCCAACAAGAACAACTTAATCGAGCTACGGCTCTAACCTGTTGCTCTTGCTCGGTGTCACCTCACGTTACGCGGCCGAACTCGCATGCTCGGGGGCTAGGCTGGATTTTGGTGATAGCACGCATTCACCTACGTTTTGCGGCAACATGTTGTCCGACTTCTTTTTTGGAGCCTCAGCCTGCTTATACTAACCAACCCAATGCTCGGGGGCTACTGTACATACAGTGCTCCTAATCATCGCCCTGTACTCGGCCCTCATGAGGACCGACTGACTACCTCGAAGAACTCGGCGTTGTGTTGGGTGTTCTCTCTTTTTTGAGCACCGCCCACCCTTGTGCCGACTACATGTTGAAGCACCTTCAGCCGACTACATTGGCCTCGTTCCTTCATCAAGCAGTTCGACACGCACTTGAACGTTGCTCGGGGGCTTGTGGGATATGGGTACCCTAGGGCCCATCATCGAGGGCGGCGGCGGCCGGCCCAAAGAAGACTGAGTCCTAGTAGACTCCTACTAGGACCCCCCTATTGTAAATAGTCCCATATGGAAATTACTCAGATTGTAACCTTGCCTCCTGGATATATAAAGGAGGGCAAGGGTCCCTAGATAGGGGCATCCAGACACCGAACATCATACCCTGTAAACCATACGCTCGTCCTAGCTTCCGGAAGCTTGGCTGGGTTACAGCAATACGAACGACGCTACCGACACAGGACGTAGGGTATTATACCTCCGGGTAGCCCGAACTGTCTAAATCAGTGCCTCCTGTGTACCATCAAGTCACTAGTTCATCGATCGCCCCTCCTACAAATCAACCACTCGGGTACCCCCAGGTGGATTGCCGGTCCTAAGGTCCGACACTTGGTGATTAGCGTAAATACTATCACAGGCATGCTTTATTTGAGATATTTCACATGTCATATTTTTCTGGTTAGCAATAGTCTCATGTTCACGATGACTCTGAAAATGAAGCATATATTTGATATCATGTTCATATTTTTCTTGTCTGCATTATATTTATGGAATAAATTAAACATGAATTGCCTATATTTCTAATAGCGGAACGGGTGATTATTGTGTATATTTGGTTTTGTTGGTGCTTTTAGGCATGGGCAACGGTTTACTTAGGCCCCGCTGCTTCCATTCTCGACAGTAAACACTCAGACACATAGGATTGTAATGGTTCAGGCAATGACCCTACGTCAAGTGTCGGTCGATCGTGAGTGTTTCGAGCTTACAACGAGGTGTTCGTAAGTGGGAGTGAGTGAGTGTGGTTCACTTAGATTTGCGTTTGTGCCTCTCACAGGGGCGACTACTCCCCTTATATAGGTTTCGGGGGTAGGCTACATCGTGAGAAAAAGGAAGAAGGAGGGATCCCGTGGGTCGTGGTCTTGATCTGCACAGAGGTAGTCCGCCATACCCCGACCTCGCTGTCGCTCATTGGCTGTGGTCGGGGCCTTCAAGCCTGTGGAGTACTTTAGTCATGTACGGTGGGATATCTGTGTCGCCATTCCCTCTGTTGTGCACACTGTTGAGGGACGGTTGGTTGTGTCGTACCTTGTAGGAGAAGGGGCCTGTCCTACCATCTTGAGGGACGTGGCCCTTGACGGGCTGAAGCGCCTCCATCGTCTGGCGAGTCCCCACCCGACCACTTTTGTGGGGTCAAAGAGGGGCCGCATGGCACCCTGGGCGGGACCCAGGCGCGGGCCCTGATCCCTTTGCGGATATGGCAGGGTCAATTGGTAGCCTGCCCTGTGCGGCGGTCATGGCGCGTTCAACTTTGACGTGCGGGTGACATTGGTGTCCCAAGCTCTACTCGAGCTGTGACCGGGCCCACCTATATTTCTTGTAGATCGGTTGGGTACTTAAATTGAGCCCCAGACCCTTGGCCAATTGAGAGTTTGCCACATGGCTGTAGCGGGTAGAGCGCTCGGACGGTCGGGGATGCGCTATGTGGCTTGGACTGGTCGGGCCCTTGTCGGTCGGGGGCGCCCCACGTGGTCTTCTCTGGCTGGGTAGCATGGCTTATTTGTTCTTTCTTCTCGAGCTGCTCCGGTGGTGGCCATGTGCATATGGTCACGTGAGGAGGGGGAGAGAGGTGGTTTTCACCGCAAAAGTGTATACTAGTAGACGTGTATATCATTCTCCACCGGGATCCCATAGAAGCAGCCCAGTAATTGTCTGCACGTAGGTCTTAGGGTGTGATTGGTTGGGCTGTGACTTTTGCAAAAGTTGTTGTGGGCTGTGACTTTTACAAAAGCTGCTGTGGAGGGATATGTAAAAGTCCCTTTGGTTGAACTTCTTTGGCTTTTAGAAAAATTTCTCTCCCTTACGAACGGACCCCACATGTCATGGAGAGAGAAGCCCTTCTTCTTCCATCCTTCTCTCTCACCTCGCCTCGCGTAGTGGCCATGGAGCAGGTGATAGGGCTGGAGTAGCAGCCTAGGGAGCAGGGGCGGCGGCGGGCGGCGCGGAGGCGAGCAAGGGAGGCGGCAGCGCGGCGCGGAGGTGTGGCGTGGACGCGCGAGCAGGGGCGACGACAGCATGGCCGTGGAAGTGGGCAGATGCGGCGGCGGGAGGCGAGCAGTGGCATCACGGACTTCAAGAGCCTCATCGCCGTGGAGGGCGGCCCCATGTACCTGGGGTGCAGGAGTTCCACGAGCGTGGCGAGGTGGAGGTCCGGGTCCACAGAGAGGAGCGCGTCGGGCGGTCCGAGTCGGACAACGCCACGACGTCGTGGGAGGTGGGGGAGGGGGCAAGATGGAGGAGAGCGCGAGGATGCAGCAGCGCACCTGGGATTGGGAGACAGACTCCCACCAGGATGGTGAGGCGGCGCTCTCGCCACCGGAGGACGGTGAGGGAGGCATGACGACGACGGGCGGGTGGAGGTGCGGATGTAGGGCTAAGTACCGGCATCGGGCGCGCTAGCCAGCGGAGGCGCGGAGGTGGCAGGCAATGGAGGCGCGGCGCGGCGGCCGACGAAGGCGAGCGCGGAGGCACGGTGCGGCGGCGGGGCGTGGAGGCACGATGCAGCAGTGGGGCGTGCACAATGAAACCGCCATGCTCTAAGCGGCGACGGGCTAGAGGAAGGTGGGCATCATTGGAGATGGCGTGGGCGGCGGCGGGTAATCGTGGAGGAGGCGGGGGCGACGAGGGTGCGACAGCTGGGGAGGAGGCGCGTGGCGGCGGGAAAGACTGGCGGCGTCGGGGGAGACGAGAAAGGGAGGGTCACGGGAGAATAGAAGGAACTGTTTTTTACATAACTAGTGGCATGGTGGGTAATTTTATGACTCAAAAGCAGGCCTGCTTTCAAACTTGTACTAGGCAAAAGCTGCTTTTGGCTGTGATTTTGGACGACAACCAACCCCTTTGATTGTGCTTTTGGCGTTTTTGGAAGCAAAAGAAGGTTGTAAGCTCAACCAAACCAAAGACACCTTTAATCTCCCAGAAGTAGCAGCAGCCCACTAGCCCACACAGCCTCATCACCACGCCCAATCTAGCCAACCTTAGGTCCAATTGCAACTGAAGGGAAGTGCTAGGCACAACAGCCTGAGCTACCAATTTGTTACGATCCTGCGTCGAATGGCAGCACGCCAAACTGGCATGAGAACAGCGACGCGAGAAATCAGTGAATCGGAGATAGATCAGAGGAAGAAGAATCAAGAACAGTAGGGTTGGGGATAAACTGATTAGTTCATTTCATCGATGATCCGCCTCCTCTTGCAACCAGCAACACATATAGGTTTTACATGGGCCAAGCCCAGCACACAATAGGCTTGCAGACCCACAACGCCAGCCCACTGTTATAGGCCCAATGGCCAGGCCATGACATTCCCCTCTCTTTAAGAAATAACTTGCCCTCTGGGGATGAAAACAGGACAGGAAAATCCCGTCCCGACCGGCACCGTATACCAAATAAACCGATCGTATATTTTTCAAAAAAAACAGGAGACAAGGAAAAATACAGGAACCAGCGGCAGGAACAGGAACGGGATCAGTTGAGCAGTTTTCCTGACTGTTTTTACGGTTCCTGCATTTTACTCGAGAATTCCCGGATTTTTCCCGTATCACACACCACGGGCAAGCTTTCCAGTGCTCAGACTGCTTTATAGCTCAACGCGCATGCATTACTTGTGTGCTTGGCGGGGTGGGACTAAAACTGCAGTGCTGGACTGCTGCTGTCCTGCGCAAATGCCCGGCTGCCCACACGCATGCACTTGGGCCACGGCCTGCTAGCTGCTAGCCTGGGCGTGCATGCCGGCCAGAATACAGCAAGGTGCAGGTTTGGTGATTTTGTTTTTTTTTCCTATGTAGTTTGTTTGTTTCTGTTTCTACGTATTTTATGATAACTAAAAATATAATATTTCCAATTTTATTGTGTATATAACAATGCACAAAAAAATTATTATTATATGGCTCGATCTAATGATCCTCCCGAATTAAAATACCGGTTCCCGATCGTTACCGACGTGTTCCCGATCGAATAGTTTCGTTTCCGATATCCCGTATTTTCGATTTCGTTTTCCCGTCCGATGTTCCCGTTCCCGTTTCCGTTTCCGAACAAAAAAAATATAGTAACGAAAGTGGTTAAGGTATTTTCCCGACCGTTCCCGACCGCTTTCATCCATATTGCCCTCGAGCTGTGAATCTCATATTGGTCTTGACATAATTCTGTATCTTGAGTAATCTTGACAAACCAGCACCATCATCATCAGAATAGAGAATAGAAGTGATCATGAAACCATCAGGAAGAGATTGAACACTTGCTGAACTGTAATGTTCAAGGGTCTCCGAGCTTGAGGTTGTATAAGGTGAGCTTCCACCCTTATCCCCTATTCCTTGTCTTGTTGATCACGCCCACCATTCTGAGACTTATACCTATATATGACAGAATTAGCTTCAGGTCTGGACCTCAGGCATCTCAGATATAAACCGATGTGGTTGTAATATTTTCTCAATGATAGTCTCAGTGCTGAAGAAAGTTATCAAGATGGCTCCCACTATATATGTGCACCAATGGGCCTGTAATAGGAATAGTTGGCCAGGTCATGACACAATATCGAAATCAGTTTGTGCCGTTTGATCCAGTGCTTCAGTGACGTTATTGTCCACTCCACGGATGACGAATCGGAGCTTGGAATCTTCTGTACTACTCATCTGCCGAAACCGTACTTTATTATTGTTATTATTATTCATTTATAGACTGACAGAGCCTCCAGAAAATACAAAAGTGAAGCAGGTTTAGCAAACCAGACTTCACTGCCCAAACATGCGGAACACAACATTCAGTATGAACCATTATACAGAATCAAACCGTGTGCAGGCTTGATCACAGTGCGATGCATGGATGATGATGAAATGAATGGGTACATGTATATCCAATATGAATTTGATCTGGAAACGGAGCCGAGACGATGTCCAAACCAAAAACTCATGATGCGACGAGATGCTCGATATCCAAATCTAGTTTCAGACCCTTCCGCGTACGTGTACTGGTCCTCCAAGTTCCGGATATCAGAAATATGCAACACATTAAAACTCTGTTCCACCGGAGTTTAATGTAATCATGCAGGATCCTGACCAGATTGCCGTGCCCTCCAACAACCCTTGTCCCCTCGCCGTGCTACTCGATCTCAGCTCCATCTGTTCTTTCCAGAGTTGCCGCGCGACGCCGGAGCTCATGGATCGAAAATCAATGGAGCACGAGGTGTGCCGCGGCCGGAGCAAGCTAGGTGCATGCGCGCATGGCTTCTTTCTCCTCCCTGCACGAGCTCGAATGGATCTATCACATCACGGAGCAGGAGTTGGGATCCTCCTCCATGGAGTGATGGTGGACAGCGTAGGCGTAGCCATGCCCGTTCGGGTAGGAAGCAACGCCGGCGTGCCAGACCGGCTGCGGCGGCGTTGGCCTCGCCGCGGCAGCCGCCGCCTTTTTCCCTCTCCTCCGTTTGCCCCCCGCCTTTCCCCCATCCTGCCCGCCTTTGTTCTGTCCACCACTCTTGTTGTTCTTGAAGCCCCCGTTCGGTGGCCCATTCCCAGCGCTGATCTGATTCTGCTTCTTCTCCAAACAATTAACAAAAATAAGATACACGATTATATTCTCCTGCATGTCGGGGAAACAATATAACCTACTATTGAATAATATATATATCTTACTGGTTTGTTTCGGCGAGGCTGATCACGAGCAGCGAGCCTGTCGATCTTGCTCTCGATGCTGGCGCCGTTGGCGAAACCGAGGTCTAAGAGGCAGGCGTTGATCCTCCGCTCGACGTCGTCGAACCTGGCGGCGGTGGAGGCGCTGTTCACCACGGCGCGGAGCCACGACACCACGCCGCCGCCGCGCGCGCGGCAGGACTCGACGAGCTCGAGCGCGTCGTCGAGGGCCTCCTTGAGCCTGCCCAACATTCCCCTCCTCGCCAGCGCGGCGTCGCTCTTGGCGAGCTGCTTCGAGTCCTGCAGGACGCTGCCGACCGCCTCGGCCCGCCAGGCGAGATGGCGGCACCGCTCCCGGTTCCGGCGAGCCGTCCTCGCGGCCTTGGCGATCTCCCGCACCAGCTTCAAGATGGCGCTCACGACGCCGCTCACCGGCTCCATCTGTATCCTTTCCTGACCTCGCCGGCCGCTGGATGCGCTCCTATGAATTAGTTTCGCCGGTAACCTCGCTCACCGCCGGCGGTTTAGCTCAAGGGACTTGTGTGTTGGGAAGCGGAAGAGCTGGACTGATGAGCTTAATTATGATGGAGGTGCGTAGAGGCAGTGCGTCAACGGTAAACGGGCGCCGGGGACGCGGTGGATGACGTGACGACTCACTTTCTTGCTTGTTTTTTGTGTTTGTGCGCGTCGTGGCTTGAAGAGCTAGTTGCAGAAACTTCATAGTCTCTCTTTTTTTTCTTATGATTGATAGCAATGTGTGTTACCTAAGACCAGTCTCAGTGCAGCGTTTCATCGCACAGTTATCTAGAACAGAAACTAGATAACTGTGCCAGATGAGTTTTATGGTGATGAAACTCTTCTCACATCCCATAAAACTCTCTACTCTCTCTGCTCTGCCACATCAACATATTAAATGCCATGAAACTCTGATTAAATCCCCACTAAGACTGGTCTAATTCGATGGGGACAAGGCCAGCAATAATTGAGTCTTCCCTAATCAACTCCTCTCGATCACGTTACGTTACTGTGCAGCTTACTGTTTGGTACATCTACTTGTATGTACTTGTACTCCGTGCCCCCTTGAGGTAAACATTTTCGCGAAATTTGAATTTTAAATTGTAGAGAGCACCTAAACACGCATTTGAATAATTTGTGCTGTTCTCGTAGAAAGTGTACAGGAAGTAAATGATGGGACACCAGACACTGACAAGGATGACACCGTGTTGAGTCTGACGCGTCACGCGTCTTCAATTCACTGAACGTCGAGTGAGCTCGAGCTCGGGGACACCGTGTTGGCCCTGTTTAGTTTCAAAAGATACTCCAGATACACTATGTAAAAACGAAAATATCATAACATGTATGGAGTACTAAATGTAGATGAAATAAAAAACTAATTGCACAGTTTTGTTGTACTCCGTGAGACGAATATTTTGAGCCTAATTAATCAATTTTTAGACAACTTTTTGCACGTACAAACGAAATGCTACAGTAGCGCAATGATTACGAAGTGACATCTTACTCTCAAATTCAACCTTCCAATTCTAATATCTAGACACCACCAAACCTAGCAGCCTAGAATATTGATATGGTGTGGAAATTTGAGTGGGTCATGAAAGAAAGAAAAAGCATCCAGGTTCTAGGAAAGGAGCAAAACTCAAAAGAACAAAGGAAAACACCCCCCAAAATTGCCATTGACGTCGTCGCATTCGCTTGCTTTGCAATAATTTCCTCCATGACAGTATTGACACCTTAAAAATTTTAAGATTTTAGGATGTGATTGGCTAAAGAATTTATTAGACTAATTTTTTCAGATTTCTAAAATTTTGTAATGTTTATATAACTAACAGGAAATTTAGTAACGAAAATAATTATTTTTTAAAACAAATTAAAACAATATAGTTTTTAGCATTGTGTGTTTCTGATAAACAAATTAGTAACTTCAGTCCAACGCTGTCCCGTGCTCCTTGCATTGCGCAAGTGATGCTGCAGGCTAACCGTTGGTTGATAATTTTCCGACAAACACCAAACCAGCAGGGATTCAATATCAACATTAGATGTTCGCTTTATCATTTCTAAAATCTGCCCCCCACAAAAGGAGGGGGACGACCCCTTTTATAGAAGGTTACATGCCTCATAAATTACATTTATGCACTGCCCTTAGGCCCTTTCTTACCTACAATTCACATAACAACCAATATATACACAGAAGGGCATACAGGGTATTTTCATTACATAACGTGTACAATTTGAATTTCCCTTCTTTCTCACACCATACATGACGTGCCTTACGAAGGTCACAGCTATCTTCCTAGAAATGCTTGACCTTCTTGACCTGAGTTGATGCCTCGATGCCACCTCGCCTAGTCTCTAAGCTTACCTTCAAGGTGCCTTGCTGGACTAAAACATGAAGACAAGTTATAGGTGACCTTTGGTTGCTCAAACGACCTGCCCAGGGTCGATACCTTACCTTCATGTGTTGACGACTTGTTAATTTGGTTAACTTCTTCCGCTCGAAGGTCACATGAACCACTATTTCTTCCTCTAAATCTCCAGCGTTATTACCGTTGAGCTTCATTTTTTATTCGCTTGCTTACTCTTGAACTGTCTTAGTATGGCTCGCACTATGCAAACTGCTCGCGAGATGACTGCTGCTGAAATTGCTGCTCGTGACGCCGAGGTTGCGGCTCGTACCGCTGCTGCAGGGACTTAGGTTTGCAGCAAACTAATTTGCTGCCACTACCTCCGTCGCTACCCCGGCTGAAGAACCTGGGGCTTCTCAAGAAGGCGATGGGTCTCGTTCTGATGGATCTACCGATGGCAGTGATGATGAAGGTTCGAACAAGGATGATATGAATATTGATCCCGATAGTGAAGACCTTTCTAATGTGCAAGTTGTCATGAGCGAACTTGTTCCCGCAGGTAAACACACTTTAGAAAAAACTGTTCGCTTTGGTCCATCTCTTGTCTCTGCTACTCTTATTGGGTTATATACAAAGGGTCAAGGTCTTCGACCCGCTTCGGAAGAATATCCCACACCTCAGTCTCATGAAGTTGTTGTCTTTCGAGATCTCTTTGTTGTGGGACTGAGACTTCCATGCGATCCCATAGTTGGTATCAGATCCAGCTTCACCAGCTAACTCCCAATAGCATCAGTCAATTGGTTAAGTACTTTTTCACCATGCGAAGCCAAGAAGTTGAGCCCGATGCTGATGCATTTTGCCGATTGTATAAAGTTCATCTTCAGTTGAAGAAGATTTCTTTTCCTGGGGACATTGAAGTTTACAATGCTCAATTTGGTTGTCTCACCTTCCGAGCTCACAGTGCCGATAAACCTTACCCAAAGTATCAGTTCTCGCTCAAAAACACAAATGGGATTCTGTTTGGCACAAGTACCGGTTTTATGCTACCATTCCTGGAGCTACGAATCCACTCCCCCTAGTGGACTTCAGAGTTACTACGACCTTCATAACAAACCTGGTTTGATGACGGTGGTGCACGCACCTCCTTTCAACCCCGGGATGCTATTTGAGCAGAATGTGAATGCTTTTGTGCTTATTGCAAGCGTCTACACTGGTCGTTATATATACGAGGAGTGCGTATCCTCTGGCGTATCTGCGCTTTCGCCAGGCTGGAAACCTATTGGCTTCAAAAGTCTTGACATTGCTGGTATAGGCACCTTCCGAGTTCCTATCTTTAACGTCAGCAGACCCGAAGAACAATCAGATGCTTCTTATGTTGCAGAGATTGAGCATAGAGTTGTTGATATACTTGGCCATTATACCATAGAGGAATTTCAGGCCAAGGAGAAGATGCTTCGTGATAACAACCGATTGAATTGTGTCTTCGAAGCTATGGGAGTGAAATATTTTCCACACCCCAGACCAGGCCGAGCTACGAAATGTTATCAACATGTGATTCAGCCCAGTACGGAGCCTGTCGGAGGTTCTTTCAAGGAAACCACCAGCAAAGTGAAAACCGCAGAAAAACATAAGCGTGAGTCCTTTGCTGACCCTCGCACTAAATGCTTGCAAGTGATTCTTTTGGATGAAATGCTTGTTTTAGAAGAACCCTCGAATGAGGATTTGGTGATTGACAAAGCTGCTCCCCTTGGTTTAGGGCAAACTTCCGTTCCACCTCCACCTTTGATCAATCTTGACAAAGAGGTGTTGCTAATTTGAAACGTCGAACTAGCTTAAGATTCAACTGAGAAAGCTGTGGTGATGACAACTGCAATGCCTGAAACTTCCCAAGCGGCCAACCCTCCTTTTCTGGACTCAGAATTGGGGGATACTTATCTCGCTACTTGGCCCAATTTTGGCATACACGATTAGACTGAGCTACCTCCTACCAATCTTCGTATGGCTAGCATCTTTGAGGAGGACATATGCATGGACTCTTTGTTCACCCCCCCCCCCCAAGCCCAAGAACTTCCGGCAAAGCTGACGACCTAAACACTCAGCGATCTCCTACTGCAGACCCTAAAGCTTCTGGCGATATGATGGAGGTTAACGCACACGCGTTAATTGGTATCTCTGAAGCTGGAAAAGCTCTGGCACCTCCTCTAGGCGAGTCCATACCACTACCTAGTCCCGTGCTGCTGTCTCCTTTGCCACATTTTAACTTTCATAGCAATGTGGAACAATTCCGGGGTTCTTCTCATGATGTTGACATTACTGTCACCCGCGGAGATTCTTCTTATAGTTCTACTGGTCATGCCCTTACCGGCGTAGATCCCCATCCCCTATTGAAAGTGGCTCTAGCTCTGAATTTGCCTTGCTTTGCACAGGTGACACCTCTGACGTTCGGGCCAACCTTCCCCCCTCCGGGACCAAACAACCCGATACTGGAATTGGTAAAGTTGTTGCTGCAGGTGAAGAGGCCGGAGGTGCTTCGGTGGTTCAACATATGAAATCAGATGTTGCTGGAGCTTCGAAGCTGACTACCGGTCTTGGCAGTCCTACTTCTTCCTCAGGTTGCCCCTTCGACTATCTTGATCACTTGGTTAAGTTTTCTAAATATTTGTGGTCGATGATAAAGGATAGTAACCCCGGCGTGTATTATCATCTGGTAGACTTCGAAGGTGACTTGGAAAAGCTGTGTGTTGAAGAAGTCTGCCAGCTTGTTGTTGGTCACTCCTTTCGGGTACTATCTTGTTTTCATTGATCCAAAATTACTCACTATTGCCCTTTTATTTCATTGTTCTTTCTAACGTAACCCATCACATTAGTCCCAGCCTGTAGGAAAGCCCCATGAGGTGGTGACAGCTCCCCTTCTCATCCCTTTCTGGAGTTGCTGCTGTCTCATCCCGATGCTAAGACAGTAGAGTTATCCTTGACCTCTGAGAGCTGGTCCTTCACATGCTATATCTCTAAACCCGAGTGACATAGATAGACAAAGTACCCATGAGTCTTCTACCTCTTCTCGTTGTCCTTCCAACTAGCTATTCCTTCTCTTCCTTATCTGAGCCTACCTTGAGCTGTGTGCCATGGTATATCCACTCATATCCAATACCGTTATCCCCTATCTTGTCTAGTCGTGTATCCTTCTCTGATAGTCTCGAATATCTATTTGCTGGTACTCTTGCCATAAGCTTCCCTGCAGAAATATAAATTACGATACCTCGGATTACTCCCTGGTGAAGTGCTACAGCGGTGATTCTATGCGCTTGCAGAATATTTACATTTTACTGAGCCATAAGAAAGACCACTCAAACACTCCTTACCACGCTACCGGGATTCATAATCCCGATATTGGATCATAAGAAGTGCCAACAAGCATTCCTAGTTCGGCCAAACTAGTGGATCCCCCGCCCTTGGCCTCCAAGGACTCCACAGTTCGGCCGAACTGGACTGGAGGCCCAGGCCTGCCCCCTGCACCACCTTTGCTTCTTGGGCTGCTTGGATTACTTGATCCAGGTGGTCTTCATGTTGGTTTATCCCAGAAGAGATGTGGCGGTGATCCAAGTGGCGTGCACAGTCGTCGCTCGGTCATCGCTGACGTGGACGGCCTCCGGTTGTGCTTCGTGTCATGTTCGGCTAAGGAGGGTAACTGGCCGAACGCGTTCAAATCTGACGATTCCGACCCCTATAGCGTGTAATTCTCGTTATTGTACATGCACAAGTGAAACACACCAAAACTCGTGGAACTTTATTAGAAATAAACCTAAGTGCATGGAATGGCACATATAACCTCTTTTATTCCCGAGTATTGGTGGTCGATAATGGATTATAACGACAGCCAACAACCTGCTTCTGAATGGCCAGAACATGGGTGAGCCTAGTGCATCAACACGCCAGCGAGCGGGGTCACGACCCTGTACTCGCTGGGCCAAATTTCAGGCCAGCTTGGTGACTTCAACACCAAAATCCAATTCTCTTACCCGCATCTACAATCATGAGTAAAGTGTGCTACACAGTAAGACGGGTAAAGGTAATGCTCATCATCTCTTAATCAGGGGCGGAGGGCCCGGTATGACAAGGTATGGTGGCCACCATACCTTTATTTCTTCGCGGACCCCCCTCTGAATCACCGGCCACTGGTGTTCACCCGGCCATGAATGTGTAACTCCAAGCTCTGAAGCTCTCTGAACTAACAGACAGCAACTCAAGGAAGAAGAAGATTCTCAAAGTGAACCGGTATATGGGCCTTAGCGCATGTACAGCCCGTCGCTTGCCCCCGTCGATATAGCGACATTTTTGCGAAAAAAACCCCGCGTCCGCAAGGCAACGGGCTTCGCGTCCCCTCGCCAGGAGAGGCCGTCGTCCCGTTCCCCGAGGCCAAACCGACGGACCTCGATGCGTTGTATGCGTCGTCTTCACGAAGCGACGGGGCGCTGGGATCCCGCACGGGAGTTATTCGCGCCAAATCGGAGAGCTGCTCCGCCCGGGGTGCGTGCGCGTGCTCAACCTCCACGGCAACTAGCTCGCCTTCACCATCCCCGCCACACCCCAGGCCGACCCATCTCCAGATGCTCGACCTCAGCTACAACGAGCTCCAGGGCCCGGTGCCGGCGAGCCTCAGCCAGTGCCGGTCTCTGCTGAAGATTGACCTCAGCCAGATCCCAGCGGCGCTCGGTCGGCTTTCGTCGCTGCGGTCGCTGATCCTGAGCGACAACCACCAGATGTAGGCCACCACGGTGCCCGGCGGCTTCTTCTCCGCGCTGACCACGCTGGTGCTCTCCGGGATGGGCCTGACCGGGACGATCCCGAAGTCCATCGGGGAGCTAGGCGAGCTCCGGGTGCTGCGGCTGGAGGACAACCAGTTCACCGGCATGATACCGGCGAGCTTCCGGCGGCTGGAGAGGGCTCTCGTGCTGGAGGTGGATGAGAACGGATAGGTGAATGGATAGCTGGAGCTTCCAGCGGCCGGCAGTGAATGGATAAGAAATGCAGGTGAATGGATAAGAAGAAAAAAGAAAAAAGAAAAAAATGAAAAAAGAAATAAATAAATAAAAATAAAAGATATTGTAACCATGTTTGTCTTATTTATGTTAGATACATTTTTTCTGAGGAAACTGTTAGATACATTTTTTATCACATAGCCACACAATGATATACACAAATACATTTATAGTTGATCTTAAACTACATGCAAAGCATTAAATAGCTTACAGATAACATCTCTGTCTGTGAGTTGTATGAGCTGTCTGTATCCCTGTCTGTGTGCTAAAATCGAGGTTCTATAGACGACCTCCCGTCTGTGAGGTGTACATGCCCTTTATGTCTTGAGTTTTGTCTACACGTGGTCTTAAATGATAAAGTCAATCATTTCTATTGGGCCTCAGTTCGAGTTCGGACTGTTTTGACTCGCCAACGCAGTGACGGTTCATTTTTTTTCTTTATCCCTTTCGATTCCGATTCCGCGGCACCGCCGGCGACGCGATACGGCGAATCGTCGACACAAATTCACTGCAGCACAAGCTGGGGCATCAGGTGCATTGTCGGATAGACCCATCGGGGATCATGACATCATCAGGTAACGCCATAATGGAAACACCACCGAAACTATTTATTTTTCATTCTTGTTGATCTAATTTTTTTGGCTGGTTAGTTCCTGGAATACTGAATTTGGCATTTTGTCTGGTTAATTTATGAATACTACAAGAAAACTCAAGATCCGCACCCCTTAAATACCTCGGCACATTTTAGACCCGGTGCTAAAGGTGTATTAGCACCGGGTCCAATATTTGGTGACCTTGGGATTCATTTAGCACTGGTGTTACGGTTGGTAACACCACCCGGTGCTAAAGGGTGACCCTTGGTGACCTTGGGAACCATATAGCACCGGTGTTACGGTTGGTAACACCACCCGGTGCTAAAAGTCACCCTTTAGCATCGGGTGGTGTTACCAACCGGTGCTAAAGGCATTTTAGCACCGGTTGGTAAATACGACCCGGTGCTAAAGGGGGTGGCACATGCTGCTACAAAAAGGAAAGCATCTTCTATTCCATCACATGTGCTGCGTAGGTGAGATGGTTAGGTGGGTACGCGCAAGCCAAAAGGTCCTAAGTTCGAATCCCCGCAGCAACGCACATATTTTTTGGATATTCGATACCTTAAGCACCGGTTATTTGACCCCACCGGTATAATAGCACCGGTTGGGAAACCCGGTGCAAATGTTTGTGTTTCCGGTAGTGAAAGCAAATGTTTGTGTTTCCGGTAGTGAAAGCACAGTGAAAGTAATCAAGTAAATATGGATGTAAAAGGGTTAGTTCCTGTTTTAGCGTGTATGGACTATGGTACTTAAAAAAAATTACTTAGTTGTGTACACTATCAACTTTGCCATACCTTAAAAATTTTCCGTGCTCCGCCACTGCTCTCAATCATTTATGCCATACAAATTGAACAAACATAATCACAGTCACAGGAGAGTATGTAGCTAAAAGCTGATTTGTTATGTCGGTACATTCAGTTTTTTAAACAGACTAGAAAAGGAACTAGTCATATTTGAATTTATAATCCGAAATTGCCTTGTTGAACTTTGATGTTTATTGATAAATTTTCGCGTGTGCTACACGGTAAGACCTAATCGACAAAGCAACAAGAGTAGGCGGCAAGATCATTGTCACACCCCAAAATTTTTGGATTTTGGGTTGTGATTTATTAGCATAATTAATACAATAATTTTCTCAATTTTCTAAAATTTTCCAAGCTCTATATAATTAACAGGGAATGTAGTATAGGAAAATTCTATTTTCTAAATCAAATTAAAACAATATAGGTTTGATATTGAGTGCTTTGCATTCATGCCAGTTGTATTTAGTGGTTTTATGAGTGTAATGTTTTCCAAAATGCATCCAGAAGAAGATTGGGAATTTTCCAGAGCTTTCTGGAATTTATTCCTATTTTTTCTATAGCTATTTCCAATTTTAGGAACCTGCTCTAATCTTTTTCATGAGCTCCAAATATTTTATTTGGCTTCCTCATGTCCAAATCTATCTCCAGAATTTTTCCTGGGATTTTTGGAGTTTTCAGAGTATTTTTCGTGGCTTAAACGAATTATCTAGAATTTTCTGGATTTATTCTTGCCCTCGAAAATATGTTCTGAAAATAGAAAGAATATCAAAACCTAGAACCTAATCGGGCCTAATCTATCCCTAAAGCCCAGCCCGGCCTGCAGCTTCCTCTCTCTATTGGGCCCATTCTTTTCCCTCCTGACCCCACCGTCGCTCACCTTCTCGCAGCGTCCGTTTTTGCCCCCTCAACTTTTCACTCGGTCCGCTATTGCTCCCTCCTCCCTCAACCCGGGGCCCAGCACAGCTTAGCCCGTCCCGGCCAGCGGCACGCCTCGCTTCCGGCCCAGCCTAGCAAGCTGCCCGGCCCACTCCGCCTACCCCCGCCGCGCCATCCATCCCGCGCGCGGCCCAGCAGCCTCGCGCCGCCGCATCCCGCAGGGCGCACCGGAGCGCCGACGGCCGAGCCGCGCCGCCGCGCCGGTTTCTCGGCGTGCGTGCCCCGCAAGCCTCGGCCCCGCTCCCATATAAAGCCGTTGCCATGGACGGGAGCTCCCGTGCCTGTTCAGAGGAGGGGGGACGCCCCTTTTTGCAATTTAACCCCTGAACAATCCTGAAATCTATAGATCCAATCTTGTGTCTTGGCAATTTCTCAGAAAACCCAACTCGAGTAGTTTTTCAGATCTAACCCTGTGTTTCCGTCTATTTGCATGCACTGTTTACAGTGTGTTGCGAATCTTTCCTGCTAGCCCCTGAAGATTAGGGTTAATTGCGTATAGGTCCCTACAACCTCGTCTAGCCCATAGATGACGCGTTTTAACTCCGTTTTAACCCGTTCTCGTTGCGTTAGATTCATAATAACATGAACTACACGTTAGCACTGTCATTTAACATGTCACCTATTTCTGAATTTTATTTAGTATTAGTTTAACTAAAAACTATTTAAATGTCTTTTCCAAATTAAAATCTAATTAAGGTCTAAACTCGGTTTGCATGTTAATTATTAATTTGATTAATTTTCAGTCACTTTTATAAATAAAAGTTGACTAGGTCATATCTCGATTTTTCATAAAATAATATTAATATGATTAATGTTTATGATAACTAGCTTTTCTAATCTAAAACAAATTAGAGATACACTTCGAGTTTTCATAATTAAATGTTAATTTGAATAATACAAAGATTAATATGTTTCAAATATAATATTGACCAGATAAATGCGAAATATCTTATTATTATTCGATTAGATGCTCTCACAAGTATTATCTTTTTAAGTTAAATATTTAAATGGAATAATTTGTACATAAACAATTATAAATAAAATATAATTAAGTTTTATCTCATTTTGTAAATTCAAATAGAATTGGATTAATTCCAACATAAGATGTTTCTCTAAAATATCTTTCATATTATTTTATTTTAATTAAAATTTATCAAGCATATAGTCTTTATGCCATTTTATCATACAAATCTTTCGATAGTTGTATCTTTTCAACCGTAGCTCCGTTTTCAGCGATTCTTGCGCTCACGTGACCGTAGAACCAAGCCCTATCATCTAGTGCGTTCTTTTAAAGCTTTTATTTTGATTGGTGTATTGTTCTTAGTTGTATATTATTTGTTTGCTTGTTTAGTGTGTTGTGCTCGTGTTGTTGATTGCTGCGAGAAGAGAAACGTCATCAAGAGATTTCAAGCAAAAGAGTTTGAAGATCAATAGCTGAAGACTATGAGTAATTATACGGGATTTGAGGCAAGTATAACACGGACAATCCTTGCTACCTAAACACACCTTTACATAATGTATTACTTTCATATGCATGTGTCTAAATTGATTCCTATTAAGGTTGTACCTAGCTTTGTTATCCTTTACCTTGTATACCCCTGGGTTCATGCATATGGGTAGATCTTTGCTAGGCGCAGCTACTGTCACAGTTATGCAGCTGTTAACTTGACTTAATGGTTCACTTCAACTTGATGGTTAAAACTTGTTTTTTTAGCAACATGGTTAAGGGAACTAGGGCGTCAGCTGCGTGCCAGGCCCAAGTGTCTCTCCGTAAGGACTGGTTCTTAAAGGTGACCACCCAGGAGCCTGTTGCCACCGCTAGAACTATAATGGCTCTGGTCTTGGACAAGTAGCTTGTACATCTCTAGCTTGCCAGTGGTTACCGTCGGGGCCAACGGCGTTATGGGAAGTAAGGCGCTAGGTGTTTCTTGATTCCACCGAGGACGGTAGCCCCGTCGGCTATGTCTCGTCAGGCAAAGTCCCGTGCTTCGCACGTTGCGCTATTTATTTTTGTTGCTGGCCTTCGTGCCGCGCTCCGGACGCCATTGACCCTCCTATGGTGCGCCCTGGGAGTCAGTCAATCTCGGTGCCTAGAGTCTCACCACCTTATTGTACTGTAGCGGCTACTGTCTTGTTAGGGTGTCTTGTGAAAAGCCTCGTAGCGTCCCTATGCGATCATACCTCGGAAGTGTGGTTTGAGAGGTTTGGTCCACCTCGGCATGACTGGGTTTAAAGTTCTATGAACTTTTACGCGACTGGTGGGGAAAGGGCGAAACCTCTGCAGAGTGTACAATCTATCATGATAGCCTTGCTCAGGGTCACGAGCGGCCTGGATCCTTTTTGATTAGAAGATGCTGTTATTACTTATTTTTTAATATTCACTTCTACTTTATTAATTGGGGTTTCAACCGAGTTACATCTATTTGTAGTAAATTGGTTTATTATGTTAAAATTGAACCAACTAAAATTGCTAATGCAGTATAGCCGTGTCAAGCCTTTCTTTTAATCCTGCATATACCCGTGTTATACTTGCTAAGTAAGACAATTACTTACGCTTGCCATTATTCAACAAAATCCCGGATGGGTAACAGATGGAGTGAATGAGACAACTACTGAGTTTCCTGAGGATTGTCTGTACTTCTTGTACTTCTGAGCTGAGGTCAACCAGTCGGTGTCCCTGCGGACTTGAGGCTCTACCAGTCAAGATAGTTAATAAATAGTCTTCCGCTGTGTATGTGCTAAACTTTGATGTAAACTATTTTTTATTCGAGCATATATACTCTGATTTTCCATATTTGTAAGCTGTATGCATTATCCTCGGTGGATTAAGTAGCGCGGATCGCAGGCGGGCGAGGACGGCGGGACGGGGAACATCAAGCCATGTGTTGTGGGCTCAGCTGAGCCATGATTCGCACACAGTGGAGGCGAGTGGAGGAGGCGCTCCATCGTCTGCCGTTTGATCTGCTAGGCGGATAGATGGCTTGCATCCGAGGCAGGACTGCATAGATCGAGATTTGCAGCCCGACTGCACCGAATTCTTTTCCGCATTGACACCCTCTCGTCATCCTGCCGCTCTGCCTAGCCGCCCTTGCTGCCGCCGCCCGCCATCGGCGAGCTCCGGAGGGCCGAGTGAGGCTTGCATGAACGCGCACGCTAGATGACCAATTGGGTATCTCTCAAGCAGCTTCGCCGCGTGCTGCCGTCCAGCTTAACGATGGCTGATCTCTAGTGTGATCCGGATGGCCACTTGCTCTGAACAAGTCATGGAACGGAGGCATCAAAGTCTGAACATATACTCCCTCCGTCTATCTTTGATATGCATATAAGTGAGCAGCACATAGACCAAGAAGAAATTAATCTCTTCTAGCATGTATAAGCTGATAGGCCATGTATTAAATAGGCTACGAGTACCAACCATGCATGCCCAATCAATTTAAGGCGGAACAGACTCCAACAACAAATGCATATATCAATTTTGGACTTCTTCTCCTCGCTAATACACATATCAAATCTGGACGGCGGGAGTACATCTCTAACTAAACTGTGCTTGTTTGCTGTCCGCACAGCTCCGAATGCACGTTAAACGTTATTCAGCGTTTTCTGGTCAGTCCCAGATTGTGCTCGTGCAAATTCTTCTCTTCTATGAATTAGATGCATGGGCACTAACTCTTCCTCATTCTACTTCTACCTGTCGCTTCAAAAGTTCAGTCCACAAGGTGACCATCACATTCTTTGCCCTATAGTGAACATGTCTTCCAATCTCTACTGACTAAAGGTCCTAGGCTTATTTCTAGTCCGTAGTCGTCGCTTGCCCCCGGCGGCCCTGGTCTCTCCTCTCCGCGAAGACTGGACGGTGTTTCATCCACCGACCGGGTGGACGGTATTTCATCTACCGTCCACCCTGGGTGCCGTGAGCAATTCGATTCTCAACCAACGGCCGAGATTAAGCAAGGAAGACCAGTACAAACGGGGCATTTTGACTGGACGGCGAGCGCTCAGATGCCATCTCATCATCCTGGCTCGCTGCTTCGCCGGCCTCTCCGCCGCCTCCAGCGAGCTCCGATCCCGCCCCAGATTATGTTCACTGCTAGCTCCCATACGTCATCCTCCTGCTCTGCTGTGCCGCCCTTGCCGCCGCCGTCCGGCGACAGCGAGCTCCTGAGGGCCGAGCGAGGCTTGTATGGTGCGCACGCCCGATTACCAATTACTCCCAAGCTGAACGTCAGACTCTTAAACAGCTTCTCCACCACCATGCGGCTTAACATCGGCAGAATTATGGATAGGATCTCAAAGGAACTGAACTTGGGGATCCAAACCATGGCGGCGTGTGCCCCGTGCCATTAACCTCTACCACGATGCCGATGACTACTTGCTCTGAACTGTTAGATATTGAGTCCGGTTATGACGGGACTTGAAGTTGTACTTAGCAGTATAGGTTAGAGTTCGTGTCAACCTCTGTAACCTGAGCCTCCTCATAAATATGAGACGAGTGCTGCTGTTGTAACCATGACGACATAGCGACAGGTTCGTAGGGGGGGAGGCGGCATGTTGTCAGGACCCCGGAGCGGCCGGTGTTGCGGTAGGGGAGGAGCGCCCGTAGTCATGCTCCGGGGATGTAGGCTTCGGCTGAACCTCATTAACAAAGATCGTGTCTCCGGTGTCATCTGTGATCTTCTACGTTCGTCTCGGTAGATTCAATCGGCGCTTCCGCTGGAGGAGATTAGCGGACGGCTCGTCGTCGCTGGGGCTAATTTTCTAACAATTGGTATCAAGAGCTTTGGTTGGATTGGATCTGAAGGCTTTGTGAACATCACCTGGAGATAGAAGGGTTATGTTTCCACACCGCATCGGAGTCTCACAATGTTCACGGAGGGACATGGCACAAGGTGGAGCATGGTGGCGGTCGACGATTCGATTGGTGGAGTTGGACACTTTGAGAAGGATACTCGAACCATCCGATGAGAAAGACATCAGCGGGATGCATCCAGACGTGGAGATCGGGGCTGATTAGGCTATTTGGCTGCTGTTCGATAGGGGTGGGTCAGACGTGACGGTCAAGTTCGACAGTGCGGCTGGAAGACATCGTGGACGAGGACGACGACTTCGGTGGCGAAAGCCACGGTGCACTCAGCGTGTTGATGGAGGTGATTTGTTTGAGAATTGTGTGACAACAGTTGGGCCTGTGCATGTCGAACGGGAGCGGTATGTTGGGCACAGGTGTGACCGGAGCCGTGAGCCAAGGGCATCAAATAGATGCGGCACAGATAGGCAGAGTGTGCTTGCACGAGCTGTGCAGTTGCACGTGCACGATCAGGAAAGGAGGCATTGATGATCCAGCAGGTACAAGGAATTTGATACATGCATTGATGTTTGGAATCAGATTGCACGCAAGTAGTGGAGTTTGGAACACATACGTCTGGATTTTGTTTTCCTTTTTTGGCTCGATCAGGCCATGTTTCCTGGGAGACGGAGAACGTGCGTCACCGAAAAAAATCCTGCGGAACAAGGAAAGGGAACAGACGGCAGCTGGACTCGGTTGTCTGGCCTCCATCTAATCAACAGAAGAGTACACGGGGATTGCGTCGAAGCAATCCAGCTGTTTGTGGAAGCGGGTGCTTGTGACGGCGGTTGACGATGGACAGCGGGCGGCGTTCGAGCAGGGTCAACATCGTCGACGTGCGATGGTGTAGAGTTTGACGGGAGGCTCGAAGGCTGCGTTTGAGGAGATTTAAGGAGAAGCTCCGTGGTGCATGGTGGAGAGACTGGTGATGACAGGCTAGTCTTTTGGGTTGAGTTAGGCCTGTGCCTTGGTTGGTTGTGGCTCCAGTGGACCTGGGCTCGATGGGGCGCCGGCTCGTGAGTATAGCGGGCTGGGCCGGAATCCGCTGCGCCACTCTAACAAGTGGTATCAGAGCCGAAGGTGGGGAAATCTGGAAAATCTCAGGGGTCACATGGTGACGGGGGAGCCCATGAACGTCTCTGAAGAGTCACACGGGTGTTGTCACTGGAAAGTTGGACTCGGGGCCTGGGATAATGTCTTCTGAGAGATCACATGGGTCTATGTGATGGAAGAGTTGGGCCCGATGTGTGACGGGGGAGATTGTTAGGTTTAGTCCACATCGAAAATTGATGGGAATGAAGCACGACATATAAGGCGGGGGCAGCCCTCACCTATCAGACTAGTCTTTTAGGTTGAGTAAGGCCTCGGCCTTGGTTGGTTGTGGCTCCGGTGGACCTGAACTCGATGGGGCACCGGCTCGTGGGTATAGGGAGCCGGGCCGGATTTCGCTGCGCCACGCTAACATGAGTCATGGAACGGAAGCACCAAAGTCTGAACATATACAGGCATTGATTGTGCTTGTTTGCTGTCTGCACAGCTCCCATTTCCGAATGCACGTTATTCAACGATTTTTTTTGGTTCCTTCAGGCCATGATTCTACTCCTGCGAATTCTTCTCTTTTATGAATTAGATGTGTTCCTGTGCACTGACTCTTCTTCACTCTACTTGTGCCTGCCGCTGCAAAAGTTTAGTGTCAAGCTATTTCAGTACTATTGTCTAGTCCAAATTAAAGGTGTCCATCGCAATAATCTTTTCCTATAGTGAGCATGTCTTTCAATCTCTACAGACTACAGGTTCCATGCTTACAAATGGCATGGCTGCTTCCATCACATCTCAAATGCCCAAATGTCTTGGTCATGGTAATCGACATCGTGTGTGGCAAAAGTTTGAAATACATGAAACTGGCAACTGCAGAGGCAGCGCCGCAGCGGCAGCAATGCTCACTTCTTAGTTCTTATTGAAGTAGGTTATGTGTTTTTTTCTTGTACCAGAGGTAGTAATACCTCAGATATTTGAATCAGATGCTAATCCTGTTACAAAAATAAAGCACGGGCACATAAGCACTACCAGAAAACTTCACATCCACCCGCCCCCTCCGCCTCGGCCATTTTTGGACCCGGTGCTGATGGGGCTTCAGCACCGGCCCCATCAGCACCGGGTCCAACGTCTAGGAGCGGGTGCGGCGCGCAGATGTGTCAGGGCGAAGACATTAGCACCGGCTCGTGGCAAGACCCGGTGCTAATGTGTTTGTATATAGGGGCTTCTTCCTCCCCCGCCCGAGCCAGTTGAACACTTGGTGCTGTGTTCATGCTGGCTCGGGCAAGAGGAGAAGAAAGAGGGGAGGTGCTGCCCATTTTTTTTTAAATTTGTGAAGATTCCACTCATCTAAGAAGCACTACAAGGTACACTCTTTTATTCTCTAATGTTTTATTTAGCTTGTAATCCTTCTATGCTTTAGAAATAGAGGAATTTGTGAATCAAATAAAGCTAGCTACAGAGCTTGTATTCATGGAGGAGACAGAGGGGGGAGCTTGAGTTCATGGTGGAGAGAGAGTGTTCATGTTGTGTTTTAAATGGAGATAGAAGGCAAGCAAGTTATTATTTTGTTTGGTATGACTTGTGAATAGTTATAAGGCTTATGTATTTTATTTATTAAAAGTTGGAATAGTTATTTATTAATTTAATAGAAGGTATATTTGTTTTAGAAAAATGAATATAGTAATTCCATGGAATATATATTAGTAGTTAATTATTAAAAGTTGGAATAGTTATTTATTTATTATGTCCGTAATCGTTCTCGTCCAGAAGGATGCATTGCTAAGGGATACGAAACGGAGGAGGTCATTGAATTCTGTGTTGACTTTATCGACGATCTTATCATGCACCCATTGTAAAAATATACAATTGTACAAACAAAGAGGTTGTCTTCAGGTGCATTTGATGAGGCACGGTTTCATGAGGAATTATTCTGTTTGGACGAAGCACGGTGAAAGAGGAATTCTAATGGATGGAGATAGAGAAGATGGGGCCCATGACGACATTCCGGTATTGGCTCAATACTACGGTTCCTTTGCATATGCTGCAGTGGGTGATGCCGATGAGGAAGATGCTGCTCGGGAAGATGGTGCTCGGGAAGGTGATGCTCAGGAAGATGGTGCTCAGGGAAATGACCCAAGTGATGGGCTCGGGCAAATGTTGCGTGATGCTGAGAAAGACTGCGGCAATGATAAGGAACTAAAAAAGATACAACGCATGTTACGGGACCACAAGACTGACCTGTACCCAGATTGCAAAGAGGGGCTTAAGAAGTTGGGTAGCACACTTAAACTTCTGCAGTGGAAGGCAGGAAATGGTGTTACTGATAAGGGTTTCGAGGAGCTACTGAAACTCGTGAAGAAGATTCTGCCAAAGGGTAACGAATTGCCATCGACGACGTTCGAAGCAAAACGTGTTGTTTGCCCTCTCGGATTGGAGGTGCAGAAGATACATGCGTGTCCTAATGACTGTATCCTCTATCGCGGACAGTACGAACACTTGGATCGTTGTCCGGTTTGCAGATGCGCATGATACAAGATCAGGCGGGATGACCCTGGTGAGGTTGGGGGGAGCGTTCTAAGAAAAAAACCCTGCGAAGGTGATGTGGTATTTCTCTCATACCCCGTCTGAAGTGTTTGTTCAGAAACAAGGACCATGCCAAACTGATGCGCTGGCACAAAGTAGAACGTAAGCAGGATGGCATGTTGAGACACCCCGCCGATGCATCCCAGTGGAGGAACATCGACAGAGCATTCCCAAAGTTTGATGCTGATGCGAGGAGTGTTAGGCTTGGTTTAAGTACCGATGGCATGAACCCTTTTGGTGAAATGAGCAGTAGTCATAGCACTTGGCCCGTGACTGTTTGTATCTACAACCTACCCCCTGGCTCTGCATGAAGCGGAAGTTCATTATGATGCCAGTGCACATCGAAGGGCCAAAGCAACCTGGCAACGATATTGATGTGTACCTAAGGCCATTGGTTAATGAACTTTTGCAGCTGTGGAAGGATGAAGGTGTTAGCATGTGGGATGAGGACAAGCAGGAGCAGTTTGACCTTCGAGCACTGCTTTTCATAAGCATCAACAACTGGCCTGCACTAAGTAACCTATCAGGACAATGAAACAAAGGGTATAAAGCATGCACTCACTGTTTAGAGGAAACCGAAAGCATGTATTTGAAACACTATAGGAAGGTCGTGTACATGGGTCATCGTCGATTCCTTCCCACGAAGCATGAGCTACGAAAGAAATGTCCACATTTTGGCGGGACACCGTATAAAGCCGAGACACCGGAGTGGAGAAGAGCTATTTGATATGGTGAAGGACCTACACGTGGTGTTTGGCAAGGGAGACGGAAGCCAGGCTGCTCCAACGGGCGAGGATGGTCATGCCGCGATGTGGAAGAAGAAGTCTATCTTTTGGGAGCTACCGTATTGGCAGTTTTTAGAGGTCCGTAACGCGATTGATGTGATGCATCTAACGAAGAATCTGTGCGTGAACTTGATAAGCTTCCTGGGTACTTATGGGAAGCCAAAAGACACACTGGAAGCATGTCAGAAGCTTAAACGATTGAAGCAACGAACTGATCTACATCCAGAAGAGAGAGACAAAGGACGCCAGTACTTGCATCCTGCCAGCTTCATTCTCAGCAAAGAGGAGAAGGCAAGCATGTTTGAATGCTTGAACAGTATCAAGGTTCTGTCTGGCTACTCCTCCAATATTAAGGGAACAACAAATATGAAAGAGAAGAAGTTCACAAATCTGAAGTCTCACGACTGCCATGTGTTGATGACACAGCTGCTTCCCATCATACTCAGGGGTGCGCTACCCATTAACGTGCGGAAAGCCATTGTGAAGCTATGTGCATTCCTCAATGCAATTTCTCAGAAGGTGATCAATCAAGACCATTTAGATCAGCTACAGAACGACGTAGTGCAATGTCTTGTCAGCTTTGAGATGATATTTCCACCATCCTTCTTCAATATCATGACACATCTATTGGTTCACCTCGTCAAAGAGATTCGTATACTGGGGGCAGTATTTCTACACAACATGTTCCCTTTTGAGAGGTTCTTCGCTGTCCTAAAGAAGTATGTCCGTAATTGTTCTCATCCAGAAGGATGCATTGCTAAGGGATACGAAACAGAGGAGGTCATTGAATTCTGTGTTGACTTTGTCGACGATCTTATGCCGATTAGTGTGCCCGAATCACATCACGAGGGTAGACTTGGTGGTAAGGGCACAATAGGGAGAAGATTGATGGTGATCAAGGACGTTGACACATTTCGTAAAGCGCACATCACAGTTTTGCAACAATCATCCTTAGTTGCTCTGTACATCGAGGAGCACATGCCTTTATTCAGTGTTTGCATAATAGTACTTTCGCCGCATGGTTGCGGAAACGTCTTATGGCTGTCGAGGGCATTGATGAGCAGCTAGCATTTGTAGCCAGGGGTCCATCGAGCACGATCTTGACATTCCAAGGAAACAACATCAATGGGTATACATTATACACAAGAGCCCAGGATAGGAGAAGCACCAACCAAAACAGTGGTGTCCGGATCGTCACGACAGACAATAATGGCAATACGAACTCATACTATGGAGTCATAGAGGAGATATGGAAACTAGAGTACAGACCTTTGAAGATCCCACTGTTCAAGTGCTAATGGGTGAAGCTGACTGGAAGAGGTGTTAAAGTTGATGACTATGGAATGACGTTAGTGGACCTAAACAAGATTGGCTTTCTAGACGAACCGTTCGTCCCGGCCAAAGCTGTCACATAAGTTTTTTATGTGAAGGACATGGCTAGCAGATCGAAGAAAGGCGTGGATAAGAAAGGTGGGGGTAAGCAATTGGACCCATCACAAGACGAGCCAAAGCGTCATATAGTCCTTCTTGGAAACAGAAAAATCGTCGGAGTTGAGGACAAGACGGGTGAAGATTATGATATGCTCGATGGCCTGCCTCCATTCTCAGTGGGTGATGACCCAAGCAACCTGTTAGCGGCGGAGGAGACACCGTATCTACGGCGTGATCACAATCAAGGAACTTTTGTAAAGAGGAAGTTTATTAGTGTCCGAGTAAACGATGATGCCATGTAATTTAATTGCACTATGTTCCATCTATGTTGCAATGACTATATTTGCATTTTATATTGATTTTCTATGAATTTATAAGATTTTCTATTAATTTTCTAAGATTTGTTATTAATTCTAGCATTTTATATTGATTTTCTATTAATTTCTAAGATTTTCTATTACTTTGTAGGATTTGTTATTAATTTTAGCATTTTATATTTTTTCTGTTATTTTCTAAGATTTTCTATTAATTTTCTAGGATTTTTTATTAATTCTAGCATTTCATATTGATTTTTTATTAATTTCTAAGATTTTCTATTACTTTTGTAGGATTTGTTATTATTTCTAGCATTATATCATGTAATTTAATTGCACTATGTTCCACCTATGTTCTAAGATTTTCTACTAATTTCAAAGATTTTCTATTAATTTTGTAGGATTTTTATTAATTCTAGCATTTTATATTGATTTTCTATTAATTTCTAAGATTTTCTATTACTTTTGTAGGATTTGTTATTAATTCTAGCATTTTATATTGATTTTCTATTAATTTTTTTATTTACTATATATTTTAATAGGTATAGCATTAATAAGTGAATGAAAATAAGTATTAATAGCTATATATTAAAAACTATATTTATCATATGTAATAGGTAGAAAAGAATATTGTAAATTGAAATGAAAAAAAAATATTCCAAAACAGTAGCCACTGGTGCTAAAGAGCGGTTTGAGAATTGGCGCCAAAGGAAAAATGGGGGACTTTAGCACCGGGTTGATCTAAAATCTGGTGCTAAAGGCCCCCAATTTTCGTTTGGCGCCAGTTATGGCCTTTAGCACCGGCTGTTGAAGACCCGGTGCTAAAGGTCCTTTAGCACCGAGTGGCAGGACGACCCGGTGCTAAAGGTGGCGCGGCCCCTTTTGCAAATATTTATTTGTTGAAAATATAAATGTATATGCATGTTTATTTATTGGAAATATTAGAAATTTATTTTATTGGAAATGCATTGTACTGGAAATATTAGAAAAATGATATATTGGAAATGTTCTATATTACAATTCTATTAGAAATATACATGCTTCATATGTATTGAAAATGTTGCAAATGTATATTGCAAATATTTATATGTTGAAAATGTAAATATATATGCATGTTTATTTATTGGAAATATTAGAAATTAATTTATTGGAAATGCATTGTATTGGAAATATTAGAAAAATGATATATTGGAAATGTTCTGTATTGCAATTCTATTAGAAATATACAATCTTCATATTTATTGGAAATATTAGAAATTTATTATATTGGAAATGCATTGTATTCAAATATTTACATTGAAATGTATATTGGAAATGTTATATGTTTGTATATTGTGTATTGAAAATGTTATATCCTTCGCCAACCCGAACCCCAAACGATCGAACCACGTCGCGTCACGCCCGACCCCTTAGTGAACCACGTCGCATCACGCCCGACCCCTTAGCGAACCACGTCGCGTCACGCCCGAACCCTCAACCCCTTAGCGAATCCGTTTGCTAAGCGCACCGAACCCCTATGCGAATATGTTGCTTATCAATTATTTTTTATTCTATAGATGGCGGACAACAAGAAGCCTGTCCCACCCATGCAAGAGGACAACGACATGTTCTTAGCGATTCAACTTTTTAATATTGTGACCCAAACTAAGCATGGATGAAGTGTTGAGGGCCATTGGAAGGGATGACAATATCCAGGGCGACAATGTTGAAGGGGCCGACAATGTCCAGGGCGAACGTGTCCAGGGAAGCACTGTTGAAGGGGCCGGTAACGAGCCCTCATCTAGTCAGGTGTGTATATATAACACAAATTTGTACTGTACATGTCAATTATCTATATTATCTCTATATCTAACATAACTATATATCGTATATATGTAATTTGTGTAGGCCGCCTCTCCTTCTACAAGTCGAGCTAAGAAATCAAAACGATCGACCACGGATAAGCTGAAGGATGTCAAGTTTCACATCACTAGAGTGGAGGATGACGGGGAGCCACTTGAGCCCCCAAAAGTGGCCAAGAAATTTGTATCTCAGTGCGGGGTAATTGTACGGGACAATGTGCCCATTAGCATCAGAAAATTGAAGTCCACGGACCCCTCTAAGGTACGTGCTCCCCGATACAGAGAAGGAGATGCTATGGAGGGAATTAAAGGCAATATTTGACTGGACTAGCATTCAGGAAGCGGAACTGAGGGATTGGACAATGAAGAAGATGACAGTTCTGTTTCAGGATTTCAAGAAGAAGTTGTACTCGCAATTTCTCAAAACCGGAGAGGCCCCTGATCCTGAGAAGTATAAGAAGATCAGTGCTGATGAGTGGAAAGCATTCCTGGAGTACAAAACCTCCGAAGAGGGTGCAACGGCTAGCGCTAGAAACGCTGGAAACGCCGCAAATAATAAGTACTCCCATAAGATGTGTTCGGGGGGTTACAAGGGAAGCATCCCTAAATGGGAGAAGATGGAAGAAGACCTATATGCTAGAGGCATCATTCCAGCGACACATGACTGGCCCACAAGGACCAAGCATTGGTACTATGTTCGTGGAGGCACCCTAAGCCCAATTGACGGCTCCTTAGTTTTTCCCGAGGACTTGCGAGAACTAGCTCAGCGTCTCCTAGATATCCTCAGGGCATCTGAGTGGGGAGAATTTGTTGCTGATAGAGAGAGAGATGAGCTAACCTATGCCTTAGGGAACAAGGAGCATCCTGGACAGACGCGCGGCGTAGGCACAAGCATCTCATGGAAGAAAGGTTTCCAAGAGCACGCCGCCACCTATAGGAGCCGTTGGAGGAAGAAGGCCGAATATGAGCAGAGGGTGAGGGCCTAGAGCAAACGGTTGCCGCCCAGGGCTCAAAGCTCCAAGAAATGGAGTCAGAGATGGAGCGGCAGATGAAGGGAGCATGACTGCAGATACAACAAGCCACGGGCGGGACCAGTTCCACAGAGCATGCACCTCTCCAACAAGCCACGAGCGGGACCGGTTCCACAGAGCATGCACCTCTCCAAGATGCCAATGATGCGGCCCTTATCAAAGCAGTCACGCTTCCACACAGGCCGCCGAACCGGTCCGTTACCCCGTGGATGAAATAACTCAACGGACCGCGTGCGAGCTTGTCGTCAGGCAGAAGAACTTAGCTGTGGTGGTACGTATGCGACCTTAGTTCATACTGCATACATTTCACCGTAAATACCATTCATTTACTAACTTTCTTTGTGACTACTAACTTATCAGGTCGCATACGATTATCAGGTCGCATACGGTATGATCAAACGTGTGGAAGAAGGGCAAAAATGGCATTGCAATGACGTTCCACATGGTTACGTACCGGTTGAGGTGGAGCAAGTCGTTGCCAAGTGGGAAGACTTGGACCTTGACATACCCGGAGGTGACGGAGAAACAAAACTCGGTCAGTGTTCTCACTGCATCATTCTATGGAGCAAGACAGACATCGTCATACCCGGTACCTGCGGCTACCAACAAGCCTCCGTCACCTCCCCCGTCCCCAAGAGATCCACCAAATCATCATGATTCTCTGGGAGCTCCTCCCCCGTCTCCTCCGCCACGGAGGTCTCCGTCCCCTTCGCCGAAGAGGCAGCGCCGCACTAAAGCCTCTGCCCCCACTCCACTAGGGAAGAAGGTGCGGAAAGCCAGAGAGAAGCCTGCACCAGAGAAAAGAGCGGGTGAGAAGACTCTAGAAGAGCTCGAAGCCTCGGTGAAAGCAGACACAAAGAGGCAAATGGCCCTGTGGAGGAAAAAACCGGAGCCGGAGCCGAAGCTTGACCCCTAAAATGGAACATTGGCTTTCCGGTAAGCAAGTAATTTGTACATGTAGGCCTCGGCTAATATATTATATGAATTTTACTTAATTTCTTTTGGTCGACAGTGTGCCAAACAGGGGCCGGGAAATAATTTATGTGCATACTATGTTTGCGATTTCATGTGGAATTGGGGACATAAAAAGCTTACACAACACGATATTATGGTACGTAATAATAAACAACATTTCCATTATTATTAAGTGCACAATTATTGTCTCCAACTCGGCGGATTAAATATCTTTCAATTATTTGTAAATTATAGATGTTCAGGCTGAAGGAAGAGTCCCTGGAGCTAGAAAGAATTGACGCAATTGCAGAACAGCTCGTCGGATGGATCTGGGACGAGGTCGTCAATCCCCGAGGAGAATACTTCTCGCCAGTACTGGAGGACGTGCCGGACAGTGCAACAAGATAGTCGTCAATCTTAATTAAGTAGAAAATACAGTTTAAATATATATAACTCGAGTTGACATGCATGAATATCTACTTTTGTAATATATATGTCTTCTATTTTGATGAAATGTCAGCTAGTATGAATATAGAGTCGGCCGAATACGCATTAGAATACACGTATTAGAATATATACGTATATACACGTATATAGACGTGCATGCATGGCTACTGAAAAAAGCAAAAAAAAAAAAGAAATCCGGGGTCTTTAGCACCGGTTTCAGGCAGCAACCGGTGCTAAAGGGCCCCTTTAGCACCGGTTATTCAACCCGGTGCTAAAGGGGTACCCCTTTAGCCTCGGATTAGTTGCACCGGGTGGGAAACCCGGTGCTAAAGGGCTTTCCCACCCGGTAGAGCCTGCACCTCTCCAACAAGCCGCAGGCGGGACCGGTTCCACAGAGCATGCACCTCTCCAACAAGCCGCAGGCGGGACCGGTTCCACAGAGCATGCACCTCTCCAACAAGCCGCAGGCGGGACCGGTTCCACAGAGCATGCACCTCTCCAACAAGCCGCAGGCGGGACCGGTTCCACAGAGCATGCACCTCTCCAACAAGCCGCAGGCGGGACCGGTTCCACAGAGCATGCACCTCTCCAACAAGCCGCAGGCGGGACCGGTTCCACAGAGCATGCACCTCTCCAACAAGCCGCAGGCGGGACCGGTTCCACAGAGCATGCACCTCTCCAAGATGCGGCCCTTATTAGCCCTCCACAGCAATATCAAAGCAGTCACGCTTCCACACAGGCCGCCGAAGCGGTCCGTTACCCCGTGGATGAAATAACTCAACGGACCGCGTGCGAGCTTGTCGTCAGGCAGAAGAACTTAGCTGTGGTGGTACGTATGCGACCTTAGTTCATACTGCATACATTTCACCGTAAATACCATTCATTTACTAACTTTCTTTGTGACTACTAACTTATCAGGTCGCATACGGTATGACCAAACGTGTGGAAGAAGGGCAAAAATGGCACTGCAATGACATTCCACATGGTTACGTACCTGTTGAGGTGGAGCAAGTCGTCACCAGCTGGGAAGACTTGGAACTTGACATCCCCGGAGGTGACGGAGAAACAAAACTCGGTCAGTGTTCTCACTGCATCATTCTATGGAGCAAGGCAGACGTCGTCATACCCGGTACACCTGCGGCTACCAACAAGCCTCCGTCACCTCCCCCGTCTCCAAGAGATCCACCGGATCATGACGATTCTCCGGGAGCTCCTGATGCAAGCCCGTCTCCTCCGCCGAAGAGGTCTCCGTCTCCTCCGCCGAAGAGGTCTCCGTCTCCTCCGCCGAAGAGGTCTCCGTCTCCTCCGCCGAAGAGGTCTCCGTCTCCTCCGCCGAAGAGGTCTCCGTCTCCTCCGCCGAAGAGGTCTCCGTCTCCTCCGCCGAAGAGGTCTCCGTCTCCTCCGCCGAAGAGGTCTCCGTCTCCTCCGCCGAAGAGGTCTCCGTCTCCTCCGCCGAAGAGGTCTCCGTCTCCTCCGCCGAAGAGGTCTCCGTCTCCTCCGCCGAAGAGGTCTCCGTCTCCTCCGCCGAAGAGGTCTCCGTCTCCTCCGCCGAAGAGGTCTCCGTCTCCTCCGCCGAAGAGGTCTCCGTCTCCTCCGCCGAAGAGGTCTCCGTCTCCTCCGCCGAAGAGGTCTCCGTCTCCTCCGCCGAAGAGGTCTCCGTCTCCTCCGCCGAAGAGGTCTCCGTCTCCTCCGCCGAAGAGGTCTCCGTCTCCTCCGCCGAAGAGGGGACGCCGCACTAAAGCCTCTGCCCCCACTCCACCAGCGAAGAAGGCGCGAAAAACTAGAGAGAAGCCCGCACCAGAGAAAAGAGCGGGTGAGAAGACTCTAGAGGAGCTCGAAGCTTCGGTCAAAGCAGACACAAAGAGGCAAATGGCCGAGTGGAGGAAAAAACCGGAGCCGGAGCCGAAGCTTGATCCCACTGTCGTCAAGTCATTCTTCGTTAATTTGAGCAAGGGTCAACAGAAGGAAGTACTAATAACAGACTATGACTGCTCATTACTCAAATCTCGCCGGAAGCGGAAGGCTGCAGATAAGGAGGCGGGCACATCCAAAAAGGTTCCTCAGCTCGGCCAGCAACCTCAGCAGCCCTTGGTTCCATTGCCAACTCCGCACGAGCTACGCCTTCAGCAATTTGAGGCCGAGACTAGACTATCCAGAGCGCAACTCTTGGGGAAAGAAGAAGTCCCTGTAAGCACAACGTTAAAGTTGCCGTTTAAGCTTGGCGTGCCTATGGTCCCTCCTGAAATGGTGAGCAAGCTACAGATGAAGATGTGCCGATTCCATGAGTGGTACTTGAAAGAATCAAGAAGGAATAAACGGCGCATGATCAAAGTAGGCGTGAAGGACCATGATTTCTACAATGCGACGTGGATTGGGTCTGGCTGAGGTTTAACGATATATATGAGCTGTACCACCACGACACCACGGACATGGATTTGATCACCTGTTAGACACCGTAAGTACTTTGTTGTTGTTTACAATTCACAGTTTGAAAACAATAATTCCAATCTATGCTGACGCGGGCTTTATTTATTGCTTAACATATGCAGAATGGAGATTCAAAAATGTCGGAGAGCCAATATATTTGACGTTAGTTTTGTGGATCCTCGAAGGATAAGTGAAGCAATGATACTACACAATCCTGAGGAAACATATGGAAACCTATACAAGTTTATTGACAAACAACAATATTGCTAGTCCATACTAATACCATACAACATCGAGTGAGTACATACACACGCTTCTTCTTATACTGTCTGTGTACTATTTCATTTCTGATTATAATATATACATGTGCACAGATTCCACTGCTTCCTACTCGTATTGTGTCCTGACCTGGGTGTCGTCAACGTCTTTGATTCGTTGCACACTCCAAGACATAAACTACAGAACATCATTGACATGATGACAAGGTGATGTATATTTTCCCCTAATTAATTCACCCCTTACACTCGCAATGACTTAACTCAATTTTTTTGTTCGCAGGGTGTGGGTTCAATTTCGTAAAGATCACCCTGGTATTGACCATGAAACACTGAAATGGAACATTGGCTTTCAGAGCGTGGGTTCAATTTCATAAAGACCACCCTGGTATTGAACATGAAATACTGAAATGGAACATTGGCTTTCCGGTAAGCAAGTAATTTGTACATGTAGGCCTCGACTGATATATTATATGAATTTTACTTAATTTCTTTTGGTCGACAGTGTGCCAAACAGGGGAAGGGAAATAATTTATGTGCATACTATGTTTGCGATTACATGTGGAATTGGGGAAATAAAAAGATTACACAACATGATATTATGGTACGTAATAATAACCACATTTCCGTTATTATTAAGTGCACAATTATTGTCCCCAATGTGGCGGATGAAATATCTTTCAGTTATTTGTAAATTATAGATGTTGAAGCTGAAGGAAGAGTGTCTAGAGAAAGAAAGAATCGACGCAATTTCAGAACAGCTGGTCGGATGGATCTGGGACGAGGTCGTCAATCCCCGAGGAGAATACCACGTATCAACGTGCCGGAAAGCTCACAAAGTCATGCAACATCCTAAGTTATAAACAATATAAATAATAACTCAAGTTCGATGTATATTTTGTAATATATATGTCTTATATTTGTAATATATACGACTCCTATTTGATATACAGCTAATATGAATATAGAGTGGGCCGAATACGCATTAGAATACACGTATTAGAATATATACGTATACACACCTATATAAACGTGCATGCATGGCTACTGAAAAAAGAAAAAAAAAGAAATCCGGGGCCTTTAGCACCGATTGAAGACGGCAACCGATGCTAAAGGCCCTGCTAGGCCCGCTGTAGTGGCAAGCCCTTTAGCACCGGTTGTTGTTTGCAACTGGTGCTAAAGGGACCAGTTATTTCACCCGGTGCTAAAGGGTACACCCTTTAGCCTCGGATGATTGGCACCGGGTGGGAAACCCGGTGCTAAAGGGCTTTCCCACACGGTGCCAATCTCAACTATTCTGGTAGTATGCCGAGGCAGGAATTGAGAGCTCAAGTGCAAAAGAGTTCATCAGAATTTCCTCAATGATTCGGTGCTCAAGCATGGCAAGAGTGCTTGTTCAGTTCCAGCACTATTCTGTTGTCCCAAGCAGCGATGATTTTGCTACTCTCCAGCAACGAAAAGAAAAAAGAATTAAATGATCTCTTAAATTTCAAAACAAAAATATTTTAAATAAAAATTAAAATAGGTACTAAAAATATCTTGAAATATAATCTACAATATCTTGAAATATAATCTACAATATCTTGAAATATCTTGTAGTATATATATTAGTACTGTATTTAGAATTATTTAGATCCTTATTTCTTCATTTTGTTAGTGTACGATTGCTCGTAGTCACAACCATTACTGTCATTTTTTGTTCTATGATATATTAAGTGCATGATTAGTATGGCATTTGCAATGTTGTCCGTGTGTATGCAAAGTCTGTTGGATTATTTTGGTTGATCTCCTAATATAATATAGCACAAAAATAATTTTAATAAATAACATGTGGACATATGAGCATGAAAACACTGCTAAACCAGCAAATAAAATTCAAATAACTCTAAATCTATCACTAGATAGATTGCATTTTTAGATTTTTTTGTGCCAGTTTCATTTGAAGTAAAGTATGTGTAAAATTTTATATATTAATTAGATTTCTCTCATTTTAGAAAATACATAGAGGCCAAACCACATTTAAATACAGCTACAGGGTCAAATTTATCTGGTTGTCGTTCGATTGTCAAAGCTATCCTGTTTTTTTTACTTTGATGTCTAAAAATAAGACTTCAATAATATATCAACCCTTAAAAATGTACTTATTCCTCCTGTTAACAATCCCAACCTTTTATATATATAATGTATTATATGACCATGGAGCTGTGGATCGATTAGGTGATGAATCTAATTTCGTGAAAAGTACAAATTGCATTATAAGGACACCCACTAACTTGACATTTGTTTTTGGTAAGATTAGACAATTATGTCTTCGTCATCACAGCTGCTTCCGCTAATTGCCGCATAACCGCTCTTGAAATTTCCTGCTAAACAATCCACGATTCCCTGCAAGTACAAATTGCATTATAAGGGCACCCATTTTACAAAAGTTTTGGGTACACCATAAATTTTGAGTTTCTAGAACCAAAGCAGCGGCGATGTTTCCCAACCTTTTAGAGTTAGTTTTGAGTTGATACGGTAGAACCTTCCCCTTAATAAGCAAGCCATTGTCCAGTTGATTTTGCCTATAACTTTTCTTCACAACCTTGCCATCCTCGTTGGTCATGTTTCCAAAATAGTTTATTTCTGTCATGTCTATAACCTCATCTGTGATCCTCATCTCATGCTGAAATACAGCTAACTCCATCATTGTCAATTGGTTATTGTTAGACTTCTCATAATTGACCTTTGTTGATAGTATTTAGCAGTCCCCGACCCCGAGAAGCACATCAATGAACTCGTGGTGAGCTCCTCATGCTCACTGGCTAGATCAAGTCATCGATTAGGGCCCACCTCACCGGAATTTTGTCGCTCGAGTCACCTGTCGGCGAGGGACCCAATTGCAAACGTTTGAAAACTTGACGGAACGCGAATGTAAAATAACATGGACCTAACTGTAAAACTAGAATTGTACATATAGAAAGGTACGTTATAAAAAGGTAAATACCAGCATCCATTACACATGGTGCGGCAGCTCAATGGGAAGGCTTTAGGTTTGGGTGTGTGAGGTTTCAGGTAAATACCAGCATCCATTACACATGGTGCGGCAGCTCAATGGGAAGGCTTTAGGTTTGGGTGTGTGAGGTTTCAGGTTCGATTCTCGTCCCCTTGTGTGCCATCTATTTTTTTGCCGCCGATTAAAAAGAAACTAAGACTACAGAAACAGGATGATACATCAATATTCTAGTCATAAGTCATCAATATTCTTTAAAGTGATTTTTTATTTTAAGTAGTTTAAATTAATTTCTATATATTTATTGAATGTAATTCAACATTGAACTAGGTGAAATATTATTCACAAAATGATACATCTCGCATAGTTTCTTATAAGTAAGGTCATTCATTTTCAGTATTTTATTTTGTCCAATATATAGAATTTTCGTGGCATACTTAATAGGAAAGGCCATAAGGATTATGAAGATTTTTATTTTATTGATCGTGACAATTTGCTAAATCGTCATTGTGTTATGGGCCGGATTGTGACGAAAGCGATAAAACGTCTGAAAGTGCATCTAGGCACTTATATGTTTTGGTGATTTTGGATGACAACATGATTAGTCATTTAACTTGTTTACTTAAGTATATGAGCAGGAAATAATGAAGAAAGCAAACAAGTGTTAATCATACCATGTAAGCAATACAAATGACAAGTGAAGTGAAATGACAAATGAGACAAGGAGTTAAGCAAATTGATTGGTCTCATAGATAAGATACTTGTCAAAGATTGTGGGATATGTCATTTGAAGAATTGGAATTTCTTTGGGCTTGTTCCATAGCAATAGTTACATTCAAAGTGAGACATGATTCTATTGATAAGTATATGGTCTCAAGTGCATTGATGCTTATGGACAAGATTATCTACCAAAGAAGATATTCAAGCAAATCAAAGACATGGATTTCAATGTGTTATTCATTGATGATGCAATGCAAAGCGAAGCTTAATTTGGCAAGAGAGGATGGAAGGGATCAAGCTAGATGCGAGTGACGTTCCTAGCAAGGTGAAGGGCAAATTGGTTTTGTAGCCGAGGTACCTTGCTTGGTGGAAAGGTCTAGCATTATAGTTTGGGTTCTATACGTCAATCAAGTCATATCAAGTGAAGCAATGCGAAGCATCTAATCTTTTATTGATCATATGATGGAATGGCTTATGAATTGTTCGTGCAATGAAAATTCTAAGTCATGAAGCTCAACATTGGATTAGCTCAAACAAGACATGAATTGTTGAAGCCCTCAAGTTGAAGAATGATCAAGTATGGCATCAAGGAAGATCTACAAGCTCAAGTGGTAGACTCCATTTATTGTTTTAATCTTGAGTTTAGGAATGCCGTACTATCAAGAGGGATGCAACATTAGTTGTCTTGGTTTACACCAAAAAGTGCTCATTAGATCAACCCATGTGAGATAGCCTTGAGAGAAATACACTTGGAAATTTAGTGTGCTGAAAGACCCCAAACCGGTCTGACCGGTTTGGGAAACCGGTCTGACCGGTTTGGGCTCTGACAGGTGTAACGGCTAGTATAGTTCGTAAACCGGTCTGACCGGTTTGGGAATCCGGTCTGACCGGTTTCCAACGGCTATAACGGCTAGTTTTGGTTGTGTGGGGTATTTATACCCCATACCCCTCTCCTTTGAGGGGTGCTGGTTGCAGTGCCTTTGTGGCTCGTCCAAGCTATAGATGAACTACAGTCCATCCATTATATTGCATACACGTCGAAATCAGGGCTTATTTCGCAAAAAAGGAAAAAAAAAGCATCAGGGTTCAAACGGATTTAACTAGACTACCGCTTGGAGCTAGGTGCATGAAGCAAGAGTGATTTTAAAAACTTGACATTTCGATCAACCGGTGATTCCGTACCACAGAGCAACTATGTGGTTGGAATCTATAGCATAGATTAATTAGGATGATATCATCTCCTCGCACCAAAGGAGAAAATAATTATTATCATCTAGCAGGGAGTAATAAAAATGATATCGTTCGGTATGTAAACCATAAGTTGATCGAGACTCCAGAGCCAGGTGTAGAAGAAGATATCCTAGAATACTGGCAGAACAATATAATTGCGGAAATCTGGTCCCTGGACGTGGTCTTGTTGACTGAAAACAATCATTTTCTGAGTATAAGTTGTAACTCAAATAACAGCCCCCATGGTCCAATCCCCCAGCTCCATATGATGTTTGCTTAGTTGCGCTGAACATGTTTGATCACGTAAGCTTGCCATTGTTTACACCTTAATCAGCCTAATGACAAGAGACTCTAGTTTAATAATTGGTACTAGCTACGAGAAGACAAACTCAGCCTAACTAGTTTATCACGAACACAACCGGCCAATAGCGTACGT
>OAMR01000331.1:288935-309498 GCA_900205405.1 Echinochloa crus-galli | reverse complement strand
TTCAGCGAACATTTCTAAGAGGGTTCACCAAACGCTTTGGTTTTATTTTCAAATGAGTCTACGTAAATGGCTTTGGGTAGTTAAAGCCAATGCTCACTAGCGTAGTTTGTGCATGAATAAACAACACAGATAACAAAAATTAAAATTGTGTGGCTTTTACATGCACTGAACAGTCCACATGAATTATCATATTGTTTGCTATTTGTTGCTATAAATATATACCTCCCGACATACATTTATATTATCACAGAAATGGTTTAAATTATCAAATATTGGAAAACCAAAGTATACAAGTGGAGGAGATATAAATATAAACCATGAAACATTTCAACAAGTATAAAACTATGGAATTATACTACTAGGACCATAAGTTTTAGCCACTGTAAAAAATGCAAAATGTACCATGGTTTAATAGATATGCTTTTCGCTGCTTGAACAATCCAAATATATATAGTATTGGATTATCATTTTTACTAGTCGAACATCCACGGCTACGCCCAAGCGCTGGATGCCTTGATTTTGGACCGCTTAGAATGACAATCATTGGCTATGCTCTCATGCATGCATGACACGGGTACGATACTCTCCGAGAGCCAAAATAGGGTAGATGTTCCTGTACTGGGAGTAACTGATCATGCAGTTATTATTGAAGACTCCGATGATCTCCTGTTGCAGACATTAAAAGTTCAATTTAATAATTTGGCATGGATAGAAAGAACTTGTATAGAGTGGGGACGGGCCTTTTGGCCGTGAAGACCGCGCCAAGGGTGGTGCCATTCACAAAGAAAAAATTTCTAAATCGTGAGACGAAATAACACATAGATATCTCAGAAGACACGCCTTGTCACCTTACAAACACCACGACTGTATAGAAACACGCTTTTCTGTTGCATCACATATTACTTACTTGCTGTGGAAATTCTCCATCCTCTGTTTGTAAGTTGAGTAAAACCTTGGCTGCTCGATGCAGAGGTGCAGGATCTCTTGCAGCCTGTGACAACGAGATTGAAGTTACATTTGCGAATATGCACTGTTGTATTAAAGTCTATGAGCCAAATCATAGAAAGAATAAAATAATCAGACCTGTCCTGCGTTGATTAAAGCCAGCATGGCCCAAGCAGTGTTCACTGCATGGGGTCGCTTATCTCTAAGATGTGTGTAGACCTGGTTGAATACAAGTTAGATGATGCATGTTTAGATAAGGTTGCGTCGTCTCACTACGCTGGTCGACCATTGTGTTGAATCCTTTACACATGCATGAAGTTGAATTATTTCAACTACATAGAAAATTATATACCTAAAGACCAGGTAACGGTGTATGTGGCTACCGGAAATCTTGATAATGAAAGTTCAACTATTTGAACTGATACACGAAGGGTTACCTTGTTCTGACATGACAAATAGCTTTCTCCCCATCCACCGGAAGGTAGCTCTTTTGATAACAGAAAGTTGCATGCCCTTCTTATTGAAGGATTATTTTCGAATGTTCTGCCTGCAGAAACTAATCCCGTCACTGCATACCATGTGGCGTGGGTGAAACAAATTGCCCAAGAGCCATACCTAAAATACAGACCGAGATGAATTAACAGAGGAAATTATTGTCTCCGTGTAGAATCTGAACTCAACAAATGGGATGGTGTCTGAATACTAACCATGAACCGTCTTTTCTTTGAATACTCTCAATGAAAATAGCACCTTTGCTGATACAGTTGTCCACCTCTTCCCGGCGGTGGCCGGGATTGAGTTTTCTGAATAATGACAGACACTGAATTGATGCTGATGTACATTCAACACACCTATCAGCCAAGCAGTGCATTATGTTTGAGTTTTTCATACATATGAAAAAAGAAAAAAATAAGAAATTAAATCGAAGGGTTATCGGATCTTACGGGTAATCAATCATTATGCCTCCAAAAGACTCGGAAGGATTAATAATCTGATTTTTAAATACAACATGTTAGTAAAGATGATGCGTACTCAACAATCATGTGGATCGAAGTAGCCTATTTTTCCACAAGGCAAGCATCAAAGTCAAGGAAAATGTCGGGCCTTTTGATCCCCTTGACTTCTACCCAAGTTTGATTTTCGTTCATGAAGATGAAAACCCGACATCTAAGACCCTCAATATGAAACCGATAAAAGTACACCTTGGGACCAACCAAATATGGTTTTACACAGAAAATAACATCCCACATGGAACCCTGCACATTCTAGCCCCGTGCCTTTGTTGCGGCTGCTTGGGCGCATCCACTGTACAAGCACAACTGTCACGTCCCACCCTGCCCTTGCTTTGCTGCTGTCGGATCAGCTAGCAGTGGGAGCCAGCTCCACTGCCATGACGGTGGCTGTGGAGCACAATTCTAATTATCTATGTGATGACCAGGTCTTGCCTTAGCACGGACAGAACCAATCCCCCCTTCGCTGGGTGGATCCCCTCCAGACCCGCTCACCATGGGAACACTAGTATAAAATGTCCCATTAGTCCTAGTATAGAAACTCGAACCCATGGGTGGGCGTGCAGTGCATGAAACTCAAACCTAGGAACTCTCGCCTCGCGAGTAGCTTTCTAACCATCTTACCTTCAAAGAACATGTGATACAGTTTTAGGTGCTTTCTTTTTAAATTAACCCGAGGAACACTTTTAGTCCTAGTGGTAACAAGAATCGAGACTAAAACCAACCAGGACTAAACCGTCTCCCGCTCCCTTAAAAATTACACTTGGGACAAAGCTATCCGAGATGAATATAGAGGGTGGAAAGTGGTTTCTCTACTGGTGGAAGGCCTATGGGTGATGTCCTCTCTACCACCATGTCAGTTGTGGTTGCAGCATGGACATGGTGTGAACGATGCCCATGTTTTTGCTGCATTGTCTTGGCCCATAGATGGTGCTTCTAGCATCGGAGGCCAGTCACTACTACAAAATTCAACATCACAAACGATTTTGCTAGGCGTTTGTGATATACCGTTTGTGATGTCGTTTGACATCACAAACGATTTATAACACAAACTTTTTGTGATTCCAAGTGCACCGAAAAGCCTCAAAAAAATAACAAAAAAACTATTTTAATGTGGGAAGCCTACCAACCAGCCACGAACCATCTAAGCCATTTTCCCCACAAGTCACGCCATTTTTCAAGCGCTATACGGTCGGGGGCGGGACTCGAACCCATTTTTCAAGCGCTATGCGGTCAGGGGCGAGACTCGAACCCGCAACCTCTCTCTCGAGCGTAGCCTCCTCTATCACTGCACCACACTCTCAACTATGACTAGATGCCGTTTTGGTTCCTATCATATTATACTAAACCGAGTGTAACTTGCTTGTTTGAGGCCCTAAACGAATTCAAATTAAAAAGTGTCAACTACAAAGTTTCATAACTTTTTGAAATCTACAAGTCTTATTTTGTAGTTTCTGTATCCGACGTTATTTATAAAATTTGAATTTTAAATTTGAGAACATTCACATAGTTTTCATATACTAGATGATTTCAAATGAAAAAGTTGTCAACTATAAAGTTTCATAACTTATTATGATCTAGAACTATTATTTTCACTATTTCTTCATCTGAGGTCGTTTGAAAAAACTCAAATTTCAAAATTTGAGAAATACAAACTTACTTTTCATTAGTAAAATAAATTAAAATTAAAAAGTTTTAAACTACACAGTTGTATAACTTCTGAAGATCTACAACTTTTCTATATGTCATTTCTTCATCCGATGTAGTGGGAGTAACATTGTTCACAAATCTTATAGATCTCTCTTATAGTTTTAAAAAACTCTATGATAAATATAGATATCCACGTTGACCTTAGCTAACTGTACCTAACAATATTCGCGTCGATGGAATTGTTTGGAGTTTAAAGAAGATCCTCTTTGACGGGAAAAACTAAGGTCTGGCAAGGCCATAAGTCAAAGTTTGATCCCCATTCCAAATATCCCTCTCTCTTAGTTCTCTTTGGAATTTCAAGAACTATCTTACCTACTTGCACCTACCAATTTGTTTGAGAAAATGTTCGTGCACAAAACATTGCATGCAATTCATGGCTCGCTGGTGGAAGGGACCAACAAAAATCTTCAAAGCAACAATAACAATGTGATGTATGGTTAGTTATGTCCTCTGGACTAGGGTTCGCACTCCGTCGGTGCTGTAAATTCCGTGTTTTGATATCCAAGAACTATTGTGTTTTTACGCTTTGTATTCGGAGTTGTTGTGATTATCTTGATTATTGGTGTCTCTATGCAATTAAGTGGCAACATTTGCATTCCATTGGAGGAGAATTAAATTCTTTAGTGCAGAGTTGTGCAAGCATGGCAAGAATGCCTTGTATTGAACGACAAAATTTAAATCATTCCATGCTTTGCATGTTTTTATGACGGAGAGAGTATATGTTATGGTTGTTGTATATGGTTCTAGCTTATCTCACGGGCATGTTATATTTCTGCAGCACTCCTGTGTATTCCCTAGCTAAAAAATGAGAATGCATTGCTGCATCCAATCTATAAAAACATGCACATCTCTCTTTCTGTCTTCAGCACTAAAATTTACAGATGAAACCACAGCTAAGGGTAATTTGCAGTACTTTATGGACACAATGAAACAAGCACGGATTATCCTAAAACAAATTAATTACTCACCTCCAGCCATGCATAAGACCTTGTGAGTTCAAATGTTGGGAAGCCACCATTATCATTCTGTGAAGGTTAGTTAGAAACATGTCAAGGACGAGGCTCCTCCGACATAAACCATGCAATATTCGTAAGCTTAATACTTCAGTGAAGTATCAGAGGGGAACTAACGATAAATAAAGAGATGTTAAGGCATATGTATAAATCTAAAAGTAGCATGAGCGCAGGGTTCCAACCCAAGACCAATTGCTTATAGAAGGGAAGTTCAATAACAATGTACCGCTTGATTAGTTGTGATTATTGTAATATTAGATGATTCCTCGCGCATTGCTTCGGGATGTGAGAGAGCCTTTGTAGCTACTTTATCACTAAAATAAAATAGTGATAATATTTGTACCATATTACCATAAACAAAAACATTATAAAAATGTGCAATGCAGAAATCCAACTTGCGCCATGGATGCTCATTGCACCACAAAGATGTCTCTCCTCTCTTCCATCCTACCATGATTTCCTTCTTGATGATTAGAGAACCACTCTCATGTGTATAGTGTCATTTACTTTGTTGCAAATTCTTTTCGAATGAGTCCAATACCTTCATCGTTTATAGGCACATCTATTTATATACCTACAACCTGGATGCTCAAATGTCACATCCAACAAGCTGACACATGGCTTTTCAACTTTGTTTGAGTGGAGAAATAATTATTGTCAAGTCATTAGTTCAAGCAACACATGCATGATTCTTAGTCCTCCCATTAGTGCATGTCTCTTGATCTGGCATGCTAGGTAAAGAAGAGGTGAGGGCCGGAAGACTCTTAATCTACCGGTGCAGATGTGGCTCGCTGAGGATTGAGAGAAATCCTGGTAGTGGGGACCCCGTCTATATAAGTATTACAGATTATAGATATTGATTATAGATATGCACTTACCTAAATAGTTAATTTCTATAAATGGTTGTTTCTCATATCCTACTTTTTTCTTCTCTTCTCCTTTTTCTTCATTCTTTTCAATACTGTAACTCCTTTTTTGTTTTCTATTTTCATTCTTTTTTCCATTTTCTTCTTCATTTCCTTTTCTTTCCAGTAATATTAAGTTTTTGTTACCCCTCTATAATTATCTTTCTTTCCTTCTCTTTTTTTGTTTTTCTTTTCTTTTCTTTTTCCTATTATTTCCCAATCCCTCTATAATTATCTCTCCTTTTCCTTCTCTTTTCATTGTATAGCTTAGTCACTTGTTCATTATGTATATATATGTATATATTATTCGTGACGTTGATACGTTTGTTATTCTTTGTCAAAATATTTGTTTGCGTGTAAAGTAATGTGTTCACTTTTGCAGACTAAACTTTTTGGGTTACTTTATCTGTTCACTTATTAGACAAAATTATTTGCTCGTAAGTACTACTGTATGTAGTGTGGATGCAATTGCTCTCCATGTAGAACAATTGATTTGAGTGTTTGTTCACTGTGTAGACTCATCTGTTCCAAATGTTAAAATATTTTATTATATTTGTAGACTAGATTTTTTATCTTTAAAAATAATTTGTTTGCGATGTGGATGTATTTGTTCGTTCATGTGTCATTTTATTTCTTTATAATCTATTGACACAATGTTAAATTATTTGTTTATTTTGTGTAAACTAAAATTTAAAGGACGGTAGCCTCATTTTTCTGGTGAGCTTATTTTTGAATTAGTGTAATAGATTATTTTTATTCTATATTTTTTATTGTGCTACCAATTATAATTTTTCTGCACCATGGTTTTGTATCATGGGCCAAAATTCCAAATACTGATGTTATGAACAAATTGAGCAGAGAACACAAAATGACACTCTAATTACTAGGACTCACCCATTTTTACAAGTCGTGAGCTCTGGCTAAAATTGTAATAAATCAATAGTCTCATAGCAAATAAAGATGGACGCGGCTCATTGTGAAACCCAATAGGAAAATGCCTTTCCCCAATACAAACGTAGGCATGCTACTGACCGGCCGGCGGACATCCGGACATCACCCCTGCTCCCACGACTATCCTCCTGTGCGAGACCAAATTATTTTTCATTGCCCATATGAAAAGAGAACCTACCGAAGAAGATAATGTAATAGTCGTATCTATTAGTGAAAATATAATACCCTCATCCATTATTGTTCCATTTCGGCCTACTGTATCCCATGTGTTTAGTTTGGGGAAATTAGTTTCAACTTCGAGGTCTAAATTTGTTCTGGCTGGATTAGAAGTCTTCATGTTCCAAATATAGCACAGTTGGATTAAACGATGATTAAGTGTATGGATACGTCCTATTTATGTGTATTTTTTTCACGTGGAAGCTGGGTTGTAAACAGAATTTGGAAATGAGGTGTTATAGTCAATGCCATTTTCAAGTAGTCAATATGTAAGATACAAATATATTCTGAAGATTCCACTCCTGCTTTTATTTAGATGTCATTAGTTTTTGCAAATAGTCAGGAAAACTTGTCATATTTGTGTCTTCTTTAATGGTGCCACCCCGGTTGCACTGTGATTTTAATTTGCGTCATGGTGGACTTGTACTAGCTCCTCGAGGGGCTTAGACTTTAATCACCACGCATGGTGTAGTACTAGCTACAGAAGGGTTCCCACACACTTGCGTGGGGGGAAATCCATGCAGGATTAACTTACTGGAGAGAAGAGTGCATGTTTTTTACCATCACTTTGGTCTGTATACCAAAGTAAAATGCGACATCTAAACAAAAACAAAGGGGCTATTACACAGTTCTATATGCATTGCAGCAACAAAAGAAATCCATTCTGTTGTTTCCACTGTCCCAGAAGACTAAGAGCATATAAAGTGAGTATGTAATTATAAATATAATGTGTTGTACAAATCCAGGAAGTTTTAGAAGTGCCTTTTATGCAGAAGACAATAGTGAAGTATCCTATTGCTTACCATGAAAGACATCAGACAATTGACAGCATCATATTGTCTATCAACATTCAGTGGATCTTCAACGATTTCAGGAGAAACCATTGATAACAATAGACATGCCTGGACGTTAAAGAACACAGAGATCATGAGTGGCTCCAAGGACCTCTAAATTTATATTGATAACATTTTGATAACTGTTGTTCACCTTCAGTCCTGTTGCAGTGGTATCTGATCCTGGCCAACCATGGTCAGCCGTACCAAATGACCATCCACCTTTTGACAAGTGGCGATACCAGCAGTTCAAATGATCTCCTGGGCTATTCTCGAGTATCTTTCATGGTATGAAGATAGATAATTTATAAGTAACACAAATGAAATTGGAGTTTTACGGGCAAAAGATTGGTAAGCATGCATGCGTACCTGCGAATTCTTAATGTAGGCATGCGCTCTTTTAAGAGTTGGACCAGTCTCTTCAATAAGATTGGTAGCAACAAGTGCCTGAACTGTCAAACCAGCATCCCAGAGCTGGCTGCCATGATAACCCTACAATATACATTAGATAAGTGGTAAACACAAGGGCGCTAGTGCTGCACCCACACACCTCGTTATAAGGTCATCAGTAATTTTTTTTTGAACGAACCGCACGAGATAGTGCACGTTTCATTGATATAGTAGAAAAAATACAAGTCCATGACCCTGGAAGGTTGTAGGCAGGAAAACAAAAAGAAAAGAAAAAAAGCAAACTGTACTCGCCTGTTTGGATTGGGACATTAACGCGGGGTACCACTCACAACCACACATCGGCCTCCGCCCTACACATGAAGACGACAGCGGAGAGAAGTAAACCACAGCTCCGTCAATCATACCGCGCCCTTGCGGCCATCGAAACTCCTACGTGATCCGGCGTTGTTGAAGGAACAATGGAGGCAGACGCCTCCTCTCTCGTGCGCGGGGGCCTCGCCACGCCCGCCACAACTCCATGCTCCGAACTCGTTCCTTATATTGCCATCGAGATAGCGAGCATAGCCGCCCCGCCTCCAAGGAACTTCACCAGAGCAACAGACCATCGCCGTGGTCTCAACTTCAAACGTAACCTCCTCCCGCACGAAGCCGCCGTAGATAAAGTTTGTCGCATGTGCCATCTTCTGACGTTGTACCGCACCGAATAGGCTCAGCCATGATGACCTACCCGCCGCAATCCCCTACAGGCCGAGTCGTCTACCAACGACCTGTGATCCCAGATAGCCGCCTCGACGTGTGGTAGTCACACCCATTCGCTTGCCCCATGGCAGAGTTGCCAGCACTCGTCGAGGCTGCCAAAGACAATGGGACGGCCATGCTACAAACCGAGCGGTCTCAAGAGACAACGCCTCCACAGCTTCCCACAATTCATGCTGCGGCAATAATGCTCCTCTGTCGTCCCTCTCCACCGCCGCTCGATGAAGGTCCTTGTTTGGTTTTGGTAATTGAATGACAACTTAGGTGGACTAATATGTTTAAGTGAAATACACAGGTGATTAGTCTATAGGTAATTATGTGATAAAGGAGCTCATTGAATATGGGACATGACATGGAGTCATGTGACTAAGTGGAGAAGATCAAGACAAGGCTTGGTTTGATGGACCGATTGCAAGTGTGAAGGGCAAGTCAGAAGCTAAGCGCTGGACCGCGTGGCGGGATGCTTGAACAATGACTTGGCGTTGATGGACCGATGCAACAGTGAAGAGCAAGTGGAGTCAAGATCGATGAACCAATAAGTCGCATGATAATATGAAGTGGATCATATCATTTGTGATGATGTTGGTGCATGTGTTGCATCAATATTGGAGAAGATGGAATGGAATGCGCAAGGCAAAGGTATAACCAATAGGCATTTCATTTAACCGGTCATAGGTGAGTAGAGAAGTTTATGACCGAATTTAGGATAGATGGCCGTACTATCAAGAGGGGCAAACTTGTTTGCATATCGGTCATATAGTGCCACTTGAGCGATCTAACTTGCGATGTTTCTAAGATCGAGTGGCGTGGTAAAGAGATGGAAAAACCCTATAAAAATGTTTGTGAAAATGCTAACTCACACACACATAAGGTGGTACACTTATGGGGTTGGCACATTTGCAAAGGGGTTGAAGTTTGGATGATGGTTATGGTTAGTGTGATCTTGGTTTTCAATTCTGCTTTGATCCAAAATGTTTTGGGTCAAGAATTCAGTTGGGTTGGACGTCCTCTGAATGAGCTTTCCATAGAGTCCAAGATCACCTAATTTGGACATCGGAGCCAAAAGTTATGGGCGTTTTATCGAGTGTTGGCTGTGCTGAAAATAGAGTGGCGGACGGTCCGCGAAGAATGGCGGACGGTCCGCGGGAACAGCGTAAATTCGTCCGGTTTTGCACAGAGATGTTTCCCGATGATCCAGGGGGTCGGATGGTCTGCGGGTGCTGGGCGGACGGTCCGCGGATGACGAGTTTTTGACCGTTTGGAGCTCAACGGCTAGTTTTTTGAATGGCGGACGGTCCAAGAAAGCATTGCGGACGGTCCGCGGTAGCCGTTAGAGCTCGGAAAAAGTGCGTAACGGCTAGTTTTCCCCTCCCCTCTATAAATAGAAGGGTGCCCGGGCCTTGGGGTGCCCGGGCCTTTGATGGGGTTGAGCACCTTGGGAATGTGTTTCCCTTGGTTGTGCTTGCCTTGGGAGTCCACTAACTCACTTGTTCATAGGAGATTACGAATCTATTGCGAGTGGGTGCGAATCTAGTGCGTTGCTTTGAGAGATTGCATTGAGTGGCACTAGGTGTTCGTGTTGTAAGTTGATTTTCTTGTTACTCTTGGAGGTTGCCACCTCCTAGACGGCTTGGTGGATTGAGGCTCCGTTGAAGCACGCAAGGAGATTGTGCGGTGCTCCGGAGAAGGATTTGTGAGGGGGATTGTGCTCACCCCGCGGGGATCGCGAAGAGCAACTCTAGTGGAGCGTGTCATTGAGTTACCACACTTGCGTGTGGTGTCTTCGAGTGCCCGGAGTGGCCGGCGGCTTGAGAGCTTTGCCCAAGAACCATCGAGGTGTTGGTCGACACAACGAGGACTAGCTCGGTGGCAAACAAGTGAACCTCGGGATAAAAATCACCATGTCAACATTGTCTACTCTTCTCGGTGGTTTGCATTTCTCAATCACGAGCATTCTATTTACTAATTATATATCTTTTGCTTGTGTGGTTGATCTTATAATTAGTTGGCTTGTGTAGCTTGCTAGTTGTCTTCTTGCTTGTGTAGCTAGAAGTTGTGATCTTGTAACTAATTAGCTTGTGTAGCTTAATTAGGCTCTTTGCTTAGTTTGTGTAGCTAAGTAAATTGAGCCTTTGGATTAGACTTGTGTAGTCTTGTCCATTGAGCATTGCTAGTGAGCTTAGGTGCTTTCTGCTTTTGCTTACTAGTTGTGTAGGAGCTCCCCGGTGTGTGAAGTACTAGTGGCATAGGTTTGTGTGACCTTGCTTCTAGAATCATTTAGGTGAGCTTGAGCTAGCCCGACACCTTATTTTCTTATTTAGGATCTTTTACAAGGTGCTAGTAAACTTAGATAGAAGGGGGTGAAGTCTTGACTAGACCGATAGTTTTAATTCCGCATTTGTTTTGGTTAACCGGCGAGTTAATTTTTAGAAAGGACTACTCACCCCCTCTAGTCCGCCATCTCGACCCTACACTCGACGTGCAGCCCCCTCCGTCGGCCACGCGCCTCACCGGCTCGCAGGCGGCCTGGCATGCAGGGCCTTCACCTTGCCGCCCGAGCGCCTCGCCATCTCGCGCGCGCGCCTTCTTGCCCCGGGCCTCCTCCGCCGGCCTCGCACGCAGGGCCTTCACCTCGCCGGCCGAGCGCCTCGCCGGCGGAAAGCTGATACGAAATGATTGATAAATAATACACAGATATGGGGCCGGCCACATTCCTGACGGCCACCACCTCTATCCGCCACCGTGGCCTCTCCTCGCCGCGCCACAGCCACCACCGGGTCGACGACCGCCGCTGTCGCCCGTCATTGCGCCGTCCCAGATCTTCAATTACCAGCCCCAAAAGTGCCACCCCCGATGCCGCCGCTCCGCGTAGATCTGGGCACGGGAGGGCCGGATCCGGTGCCCAGGGCACCGGATCCGCCGCCGCCGGTGGTTGCCGCCGTCGCCTTGGCTCGTCGAGGCGTAGGTCGGGTGAGGGGAACCGGCAGAGAAAAGCCCCATCGTCGCCTTCCTAGCAGGCCCGCGAGCTTCCGTGGCGCTGCTCCGGCGACGGCGAGGCGGGGAGGAAGGTGGAGAGGGTGGGTGGCGGCGGTGGTGAGGGAGCCGCCCGAGTCGCCTCCGAGGGAGACGACGCGGGGGCGGGGAAAAAACCGTAACCTAAGGCCACCAGTAATTGAGTCATGCCCTTTGGTGCTATGTATACATTTGTCGTTTGACCAAGAAAAGATAAGCAAGGCTTACTCTCCCTATACGGAATAATAAGTTATCTAATAATTCAAAATTTTGTATCCAAATAGAAGACACTTCCTTCACATGTTATACATTTTTTATTTTTTGAACATTCAAGTAATATAATATAAGGAGTAGAAAAATTATATGCATGTTGTTTGCTGAGTATCAATAGAATACACTCGGCAAAAAAGCTATTTGCTGTGTGTATTATAGTTGACAATCAGCAGAGAATTAAGTTTTTTTTAACCGCAAGTGGTTCAAAAAATAAAATTGAAATGAGTGGAAAAAATATATACATGTTGTTTGCCGGGGGAGCGGCGGCGGGGCGGGCGGGGACCCGGCGCGGCGCGGCTCCGGCGGCGGCTGGGCATGGCCGGCCGGCATGGGCGGCTCGGCATGGGCCAGGCGGGTACGGCACGGCCACGGCGGCTTTTTTATTTTTTTGAAATTTGCTTGCAGAGTTTCGCCGCTCTTTCTTTTATATTTATTCAAAATTGGTTTCCCATGCATTATTTCTAAAACTTGTAGGAAAAAATATTGAAATTAAATTACAAAACTTGATATTCATTTCTAGAGAGATAGATCTCTTAACCTAGCGGCCTAAGGTAGGGAACCGCCTCTAAAAATAGATAATAAAGAGATAGTTGCTCAAGCTGACCATGTATGGATATATGTTTCTATAGACGGTTGGATTAAGTGACTGCCTCTGAAAAGTATTTCGACATGCGGTTGCATGGCCATCTCCATCAACAGGCCTTATGTTATATGCGGGTCAAATCCATGTGCAAATGTGTTTTTATCCCCTGTAGAATTTGTTTTCTATTAGTGCCCTAGCTACCTACTTTTCTAATATTTTTATTTCAAACCCAATTAATTTGCTCCCATGAGGAGTCGAACCTGGGTCTGTTGGTGCTACTTAGGTGCTCTAACCACTAGGCTAGATGCCCTTTCACATACTAAATTAGCAACTGAATAATAAAACTAAAGCCTAGAGATAAAAATGAATTTGTGTTGTGAAGGTAGGTTATATTACATTGTATACTCGGAATAAAAAAACAAGAAGTACCGTACATTTTTTTTCATCAAATGTATAGTGCCTATTGCTATTTTCAATCCCAAACCTAGAATAAGTCTTGATATGGCTATGGATGTAATACTGGCATGAATAGAAAAAAACAGAAAAATAAAATGTGCCGTAATGATAATTAATTTATTTAATTATAAAGAACAAGCAATAGTTACCTGCATCTTCATACCGTCTTCAGCAACCCACAAGTAATCATAAATTCGTGCAATATGGAGTTTGAATGCCTCTGAGTTTGGATCTTCAATCCAGCAAGCAAGCAAATTTAACATCTGTGTATAATTGATCCAGCGATAAGTGAAATAAGCTGATACGAAATGATTGATAAATAATACACAGATATTATCCTAAAGGCATGCAATTTTAGCAAAGGTTCACCTATTTAGTAAAAGGAATATGATAAAATAATTACGCAGACTACAGTTTCTCACCTAATTCAAAAGAATGGGAAGAGTATGGTTTGAGTACATGTGTTTAAAGGTTATTGTGCATGCGTGTATCAATGTGAGATAGTGCCGATGATTTGGTGCTTTGGCAGATGTCACAATTTGTTTCCCCGAAAGAGGCAAGTACATGAAACTTGGAGGAAGCCGTTACTTTTGATGTCCAGGTAATCTGTGCGAGATAACAGTTTTCTTCCCTGTCATGAATGCATAGTATTCAACGAAGTCCATGCTTAGAGTTGGCTTCGCATGCAAATCCTTGTGGGCTGATGATGGTTTTATAGCAGTGAAGAGAACATATGATGCGTTACTAGAAAAGTGAATTTCATCTCAGTACTATAGAAGAGATTTTTAGGCCAGGTTGGACAATGAGTTCCTAGCTTCACTTGTAAATCAGAGATGATTCATATTTCCATCGTCTCTTTAAAATAGGAGCCTTTTCTAGGGATGTGTCATCTCATAATCTGCTTTTGCAGATCTACTTTAAGGAGCAGAGACCAAATACGCACCCACCTCTATAGTTGTATGTCACGCAAGACAAGGAAAATCACAGTGCACCATGCCTAACCCCAGAGAAAAAACCCATTGTATCCATGTGGTGGGGCTTATACTCAGCCCTACCTTCTTTTGCCCACAAACCTTATCTCCTCCCACCTATCCTGTTCTATTCCACCCTTCCCCTCTCCCTTTGAAGGTGGGTGGCGGCACAGCAATCTGGTGTGGCCCCGACCAGGTGGCTGACGCTGCTCGCATGACCAAGTGGCACGGTCCACACACAGAGGCGTCCTGGAAGTGCAGTGCCAGGCGAGGATGAACTGCGGGCGGGCAGTGGCAGCAGTGTCGGAGCCACCAGTATGGCGAGGCATGGCGGCCGCCATACCTGCCGCTGGCGACCCGCCACTACTACAGAAAGCGACATCACAAACGGCATCATCACAAACGGTTTTGAAAAACTGTTTGTGATACCCCCATCACAAACGGGTTTTCAAGTTTGTGATGTGAGGCCATCATAAGAAGTTTGTAGCAAAAACCGTTTGTGATGGCATCACAAACGGTTCGTATCATCACAAACGGTTCGTAATACGAACCCTTTGTGATGTCCCTCATCACAAACGGGTTTTAAACCCTTTGTGATGATGTGTATGGTACACGTTAAAACCACATTTTGAGGTAGTAAATCAATTCAAATCAAAAAGTGTTGAACCCACAAAGTTGCATGCCTTATCAATATGTAGGACTTTTATTTTGGTCATTTCTTCATTTGACAAATTCATATGAATATTGTTCATAAAATCCGAACCTACAACTTTCATGTTGACCGTTTTCTCATCGAGGCCGTTACAAAATTTGAATTTCAAATTGAGAAATTCAAACTTAGATGTAGCTAACAAGATTACTTTAATGACAAAGTTGTCAACTACAAAGTTTCATGACTTGTCGAGATCTACAATTTATGTTGACCGTTTTTTCATCGAGTCTTTGAAAAAACTCAAATTTCAATTTTAAGTACAGACTTACTTTCATAGTAAAAACAATTTCAAACTAAAAAGTTGTCAACTACAAAGTTTCATAACTTTGAAGTTCTACAACTTTGATATTGACCATTTTTCCATACGATGTAGTGAGAGTAACATTGTTCACAAATCTTATAGGTCTCTCTTATAGTTTTAGAAACTATAACTCTATGAGAGAGATGCTCTAAAAATAACGCCTCCAACAAGAAAACAGCAAGCGCACGCGCACGAGCTGTCGTTGCCATGATCCAACTAGTTAAGATCAGATCATCGATCTTCACCGTAGAGAGCAATCCATCAACCTCCAAACAATTCTTCAACAAGACCATTGCCAGGTACACCCAACTAAGGACAGACCTGAGGATTTCTCCCTGGAGTCGATAAATCTGAACCAAAAAAGGTATCACCAATTCGAAGCCCATAATGCTACTTCCACCCTCTTACCGAGCCAATACCCTCGTACTACCCAATCTTGACCAATAACGATCGGCGATTAACTCACGCTATCCCATGATGACTTTGCCATGAAGTAGCCAATCGGCACACACGCAACGTCCGCAGGATCCATCAATTGATGGGAAGCATCAGCGGAGTAAAAGATCCGTGGGTCGAAACCAAGATGACTAATCTCTAGGATTGTAAAGAGGATAGGTTCGTAACACGAACCCTTTGGGGTGTGTATGGGACATTCAAATCATATTTTGAAATAGTAAATGACTTCAAATCAAAAAGTGTTGAACCACAAAGTTGCATGCCTTATCAATATGTAGGACTTTTATTTTGGTCATTTCTTCATTTGACAAATTCATATGGATATTGTTCATAAAATCCATCTCTCTCATAGAGTTATAGTTTCTAAAACTATAAGAGAGACCTATAAGATTTGTGAACAATGTTACTCTCACTACATCGTATGGAAAAATGGTCAATATCAAAGTTGTAGAACTTCAAAAGTTATGAAACTTTGTAGTTGACAACTTTTTAGTTTGAAATTGTTTTACTAATGAAAAGTAAGTCTGTACTTAAAATTTGAAATTTGAGTTTTTTCAAACGACCTCGGATGAAAAAACGGTCAACATAAAGTTGTAGATCTCGACAAGTCATGAAACTTTGTAGTTGACAACTTTGTCATTTAAAGTAATCTTGTTAGCTACATCTAAGTTTGAATGTTCTCAAATTTGAAATTCAAATTTTGTAAACGGCCTCGGATGAGAAAACGGTCAACATGAAAGTTGTAGGTTTCGAAAAGTTAGGAAACTTTGTAGTTCAACACGTTTTGATTTGAAGTGGTTTAGGGCCTCAAACAAGTAATTTAAACTTGGTTTGGTATAATATGATAGGAATCGGAACGGCATCTAGTTACAGGTAATGAAGTGGTGCGGCGGTTAGAGGAGGCTACGCGCGTAGGAGAGGTCGCGAGTCCGAACCCAGCTGGCCGCGTAGCGCGCGATTTATGCGCGAAAAAACGGCGCGACTTGATGGCTTGGGTGGCTGGTGGCTTCCCCAAATGAAAATAATTTTTTCTCAAATGTTTTCGTATTTTTTGGGGTTTATTTCGGACACAGGACATCACACGAACCGTTTGTGATGGGGGTATCCCCGTTTGTGATGCCCCGAGCATCACAAACGGTACATCACAAACGATTCCCAAAACCATTGATGTCCCTTCCCAACCGTTTGCGATGACAGTGTGTGGAGTAGTGTGCCCCCTCCTGCTTGCTTGCTGTTGTCTGGAGAAGAGGAAGAAAACTGTTGTCTTTGAGAGTTTGGGCCATTAGCCCATTAGCTTTTGGAAGTTGGGCCGTCACAATAGTACAATACACATCCTGCTACCCAGTTGGCCCACTACCGAAACTAAAGAGGCAGTCTGCCTATTCCTCGGCAAGGAATACGAAGTGACTAAGGTCTGCTTATCTCATTGCTTTCCTCGATGGCTCGATGCAAGACGAAGCAACTCGTGATAGCGGCGGATGAAGAGGAGGGCCTGGAAACCAATCTCGCCGAACGATCCTTGCCTAATCCCCCTCTTTCAGATCATCATGCTCCTAATCATCGTCGACTTCCAGTTAAAACGTCGGAGGATGAATCTTCCTCGCCCTCCTCGCTGCATCTAGTGCTTGTACAGTATATTTATTCAATCATCTACTTAGCAACATTTGATATTTTCATACAATTGTGACTTACAGGTTGATCTCTAGTACGTTCATACATTTCTATATTTGTCTTTTATTGCAATGTGGTCTCTTGTTGTACATGTTTTCTATTAATGGGTAGTAGTAGGTGTGCCATAACTTAATCTTGATCCTGGCTTCGCCACCGAGTGGCAGCACATGGAGGCGGCGATGTAGAGCAGTGACGGGTAAGGTGAACAGTGGCCATGGGCAGGGAGCAGCAGCATGTTGTAGAGGAGGCATGGATGGGCAATGGCATCCTAACAACGGAGTGCAGCAGACAGGGAGAAGCAATGAGGTGGGGTGGCCAGGAGGTGGTAAGGCTAGTAAGGGCGGATAGAGCAGTGGCGCATCTATTGGGAGCATGCCCTGCCAACGGCGGGACACAGGAGCGCGCGCATCGTTGGGACCCCAACTCTTTTTGTCTTGTTTTCATACTATTAATGGTGTATTTTTATTTTTATAAAGTTTCAATAGGTGGATAATGGCATGATTTGCCGCTATAAATTGATTTTTAAGGCTAGCTCCACAACCTTTGGTCCAGATAGGCTATTTTTACTTGCAAAAAGTTGCAGCCATTGCTAGAGTTTTCCATGGAAATGCGGTTCCAACCACCACTAGAGACCGGGTATCAAGAGTGGCATTTTTGTTTCGGGTGGTATTATCAGCTATAATAAAGAGTCTTCTAGGGTGAATTCAAAGTGAAAACTATCTTACCTAAGTTAGATCTCGTGTGTATCTGAGATTGTAAGCAGTAGCATGAACAATATGGAAGGGAGGCCAAGACTACCAGTGCATAGTGTGGCCCAAACCGTAGAGAAACGCAGCAGAAGCTAATGCGCGTGTAAGTGGAGAGGAGAATGAATCGATGGCCTTTCTTATGTACACCTGGCTGGTATTTTCGTTGATTGAGCTAATTACTGATTTAAAGAAATTTCCTTTACAGGCTATTTAAACATATTTCCCTGACCAAGGGGCGCAGTACACTGTTTCACCTCTACATTGTTGTGCACGTGATTGTAAGGAAGCTACGCATGAGGCAAAAAATTCTAGATTCGAATCATCTCCAACTGCAAACGTGCATATATTTCATGTAAAAAGTCATATGTTCATGTGTAGGCTTCTCCTAGATTTGAAATATAATTTTTGAAACTCTCGTTTTTTTTCCTAAATACTGGATGATCAACTCAAGCACTGAAGAGAAATGAAACTAACGACAGTCTCAGTGGGGAGTTTCATGGCATAGTTACCTAGACTGTGTTCTAGGTAACTCAGCCATATGAGCTTCATGGGGATGAAACTCATCTCTCATCCCATGAAACTCCGGACTCTCTGTCCCCACAGTGACCTTGCCACATCAGCAAATTTGATGACATGCCATGGAATTTAACGCCAACGAAACTCCCCCATAAAACCCCATTGAGTCTGGCCTAAGGGGAGTATTTCCTGGAGATGGTAGGCATAGAAATATGTGGAGTGGTGATGTGAACATGTATAATTCACTTTTATCGCTAAAAAAGTTTGGAGGACATAGTGGTTACACCGTTCTTCCAAAGTGTAACTATCAAACAGGACATCTTACCTTCCAATAGATACGGGGGCAACTGATCGTAGGTTCAATGCATGGTCGTCGCAGTTTTCCGGATTCATTTCAGGAATGAACCAGCGTTCTTCTTTCAGTGGTAGGCAATGTCTCTGTCGGCAGTGAGGCGCCTGCGGTGACTTCATGAAGGTGCACATGCTGGTGTGTGTTCGTGCCTATGGAATTCTGATTCTGTACGGTCTTTCCAAGAAAGGGTATGTGATTCTGAGTTGATTAGTTTTAGCAAAGATTTTCTCTCTCCTTTCGACTTTGCTGTCGTTAATTTCCAATACCTAGGCTTAGCTGTAGTTCTTTAGCTGGCAAACCTATGATGTACTTTTGCTCCTGGTGCAAAGTCTAGCAATTAGCAACTCCCGCTTTACTGCATAGACTAGAAAATCCCCAACATATGGCAAACATTGATTCAGTAAGCGCAATTCCAGTAATAGCCCCAAATAAAGCCCTCTAAATACTAGATGGGGGTTGCCTCTATGTTTTGAAGGTCTCATAACTTGTTTCAACTCCAGTAATAGCCCCTAAAAACGGAGGCCTCCATAAAAACCCCCAGGAATGGAGGGTGAGGGGATGAATTTGGAGATTTTTCAAAAATAGAAAGCTAAATAGAGGCATGCTGGAGTTGCTCTAACACCATGTGGTATCATCGTGCATCAGCACAACATGACGAGTAATTCAACATGGAATTCAATGCCCTGGGTTCAAGGTTCTGTTTTTCCCATAACATTTCAACTATTGGAGATAAACGCAGAAGAAAATAAAGTCCACAATTATTCTGGCTTTAATAATTTGTTCAGCATAAAATATGTTGCTAGGAATGACTCTATTTGGCATATCATGTTTCTTTCTGACTGTAACTGAGCATGTTTTTATTTGGAGAGACTTTCCGGCATATCATCAAGCACAATATGAAAAATAAGTGAGATGCTCATGCTAGTTGGGAGCTGGGTATATTTTAGCCACCATGTGTTTTAACCGGATATCTTTGACCATCAAATTATGAAAATTAGACAACTTTCGCCTCATGCTAGTTAAAAATGTGGTTTCACAATATATATATTTTTCTAATACAAGAAATAGTAAAAACATGTATAATCTCTTAAAAATAAAAAAATAAAAATAAAAATAAAATAGGTACTAAAAATAATTTCAAATATAATCTACAATACCTTGATATATATATATATATACATATATTAGTACTGTATATAGAATTATTTAGATCCTTATTTCTTCATGTTGTTAGTGTAGGATTTCTCGTAGTCACAACCATTACTTATTTAAATCTTTGTATGCAAAGTCTGTTGGATTTTATCTGTTTGACCTCCTAATATAATACCCCCTCCATCCCGTGAAGACAGCTAGAATTGCATTCTTTTGTGGGATTTTTTTTGAATCTCAGGATTGCAGTCTTCACGGGACGGAGGGAGTATAGCACAAAAAATAATTTAAATAAATAACATGTGCACATATGAGCATTAAAACACTGCTAAATGAGCAAATAAGATTGAAATATCTCTAAATCTATCACTAGCTTGCATTTTTAGAATTTTTTGGTGCTAGTTTCATGGAATATTTAGATTTGAAGTGAATTATGTGTAAACTTTTAGATATTAATCAGATTTATCTCATTTTAGAAAATACAGAGAGGCCAAACCACATTTAAAACAAGCTAGAGGGCCAAATTTATCTGGCTGTCATAGTTTGATCGTCAAAGCTATCCTGTTTTTTTTTAACTAATGCCTAAAAACCAGATTTCGGTAATAGCATAAC
>OAMR01000331.1:269734-286313 GCA_900205405.1 Echinochloa crus-galli | reverse complement strand
TATATAGAATTATTTAGATCCTTATTTCTTCATGTTGTTAGTGTAGGATTTCTCGTAGTCACAACCATTACTTATTTAAATCTTTGTATGCAAAGTCTGTTGGATTTTATCTGTTTGACCTCCTAATATAATACCCCCTCCATCCCGTGAAGACAGCTAGAATTGCATTCTTTTGTGGGATTTTTTTTGAATCTCAGGATTGCAGTCTTCACGGGACGGAGGGAGTATAGCACAAAAAATAATTTAAATAAATAACATGTGCACATATGAGCATTAAAACACTGCTAAATGAGCAAATAAGATTGAAATATCTCTAAATCTATCACTAGCTTGCATTTTTAGAATTTTTTGGTGCTAGTTTCATGGAATATTTAGATTTGAAGTGAATTATGTGTAAACTTTTAGATATTAATCAGATTTATCTCATTTTAGAAAATACAGAGAGGCCAAACCACATTTAAAACAAGCTAGAGGGCCAAATTTATCTGGCTGTCATAGTTTGATCGTCAAAGCTATCCTGTTTTTTTTTAACTAATGCCTAAAAACCAGATTTCGGTAATAGCATAACTCCTAAAAATGGACTTTTTCCACCTCGTAACAATCCCAACCTTATAATGTATTATATGACCATGGAGCTGTGGACCGCGTAGGTGATGAGTCTAATTTCGTGAGAAATTATAGAGGATATTGCTGGTGTAATCGAGGCGTCTCATAGGGCTAAATTTAGCATTGTAAATTAAAACTACTCATATTTAAGGAAAATTGAAAACCTTAGTGCCCGTTTGGATGTAGATATTGTAGCCCAGAATTCGGAATTGGTATTGATAGACTCGAATTCCATTGTTTGGATGCTCTCGGCATTGGTGGATGGAATCACAGTCCAATACCCAACGGCATTCACCTCACTACGGCACCTCCTCCCGCAATATCCAGCCAACTAGTTCTGTATTGGGTGGAAACTCTCTCTCCTCTCCGACATCTTCGTCTCTCTCGCATTCGTAGAAGCGGCGTCCTCCAGGCGGCGGCCTCCTTCGGCGGCGCGACCTTTTCCAAGCGGCGGCGGCCTCCTCAAGCGCGGCGGTGCGGCCTCCTCTGGCGCAGCGGCGGCGCCCTCCTCCAGCGCGGCGGCGCCCTCCTCCAGCGCGGCGGCGTCAGTCCTGTCTCCCAGCGCAGCGGCGCCTCCTCCTCCGTGCCCTCCTCCGGCGCAGCAGTGGCGGCCCCCTCCGGTGCAGCGGCAGCGCCTCCTCCAGGCGGCGGCGGTCTTCTCCAGCACGGCGGCATGGCCCCTCCGGTGCGGCCCTCCTCTGCCTCCTCCGCGCCCTTCTCGGCCTCTTCCGGCGCTGCGAGCTCGAGGATGCAGACGGTCATTCTCCGACTGCGCGGCGTCCTCCGATGCGGCGAGACCAATGTTCAATTCTATGCTGATGTGCATCCAAACATGAATCGATTTAGAGTGCTTGATAGGATTCTAGAAGGCAATGCAATAGTCATCCAAACAATTGAATTGAATTGTGGCTCAATTCAATATCATGGCTGATTTGGTATTGAACCCAATTCAATGCCATGGCCTTAAATATCGACATCCAAACGAAGCATTAGACACATAGGTTGTTAGATATTCCGCAATGATAGACGATGGGACTCAAGTAAATCGTATGAGAATTATGCAGGCTTGGGAGAGAATATAGGACATTGAGCTAGTTGTCTAAGCACAGCAAGGTGATCACTGCTAGGGTTTGGAATTTGGAGTGCCGGGATGCGGGTGCAGAGCTGTTGCATCTGGTAAGGCAGGGAAACTGGTGGAAGGAGATCTAGAGTGCAAGAGATGAGAAGAGGCTTTACTGGATGATGGCATGGGCCACTATAGTTCAAGTGTATTATTAACTATAGAAGTATACTTCCCTAATGAAGATTTAACCTTCGTAATTTTGGAACTCCCTTAGCCTGTGGCTAAACTGATCCATCTCACTGTTTGTGGCTCTGCAGATTGTGTCCCATCTTACTGTCATCCAATTTGCTAAATCTAGTAAAAGACGAAAAATGCAGTGTCCCATGCACCTAATAGTCTGCAGCGTCGTTGCGCCAAAATTCAAAGATCTGGTTTAGTCGGGAACCAATGAAAAGCAACCGAATGCTTGGAGGGAGGGACCCTGTCGGCACAAGTTCCGCTGGTGTTGTTTAGGGTTGGCATGCCACTTAGAATTCCTTTTTTTTTTTGCGAGAAACACTTAGAATGCCTTTACAATAACTAGGTTTAGAAAAGTAGGTCGAAGGAATCAGGTAAAACTATTAAAAGTGTATTAATAAAATAACCAGATTGATTTATCAAGTAACAACTGAAACCTCTGGTTTTCCCCAACTAGATTTATAAAATAACCATAACTTTGTCATCGGGATTTCAAATGGGACGATCTACATGAAAACCATGCAATATTTATGATTGCGGACTTACGAAAAGGGATTCTCTGCTTTCAGCCATGCCAAATTTATTTGGTGGACCACACCTATTAAGACGGTTCATATTGACTTGGGCAATAATACAAATACTGGCTTCTGCATCAACTAAATGGAGTAGGTAGTATAGCTGACTTATGTACATGTTTTGGTTCGAGAGGTCAAATAATTCATGCTTATTGCATCAAGAGACTACATTTCCTTTGGCAAAAGTATGCAAATAGTTATAGTCATTACTTTACCTTATTTACAGGACCAATGCATATGTATCGAGTGCTCTCATCGTCATAATGAACATGCCGCATGACAGTGGCCAAAGCTTTCTCCCTCAATTTGCTCCAAGGCCAATGCAACATAAATGGTTCGACAAACTTGTGGCCCGTCACTGATCTGCAGGAGCACACTGAATTGCATCATATCACTGCTGAATAACGCGTCCCTGGCAATCTGGCATGCAATGCAAGGATCGCAAGGACATAGCTTCTGTTTGGCCAGCTTCGTCAGTTAGGTGTGCCTGTCGATCTGTTTGTCTGCTTGCTTGTTACTATCGCCTGCAATAAGCGTCTGCTGATGGTGTACTGTGCAGTACCCAAGGACAGTGGTGGTGGTAGTAAGCAAGCAGCTTGCAGTTGCAGGCGTGCGATCTTCCTGAGAATCTTGGAGGCACTGTTGGTCCTGATTTGGGCATGGCCGCTACGACTGTGCCGTGTACCTGCTGTCTCGCTCGGCACGCTCACCCTTTGTTTGCTAATGCAGGCCACTTGCATTGCAGGTTTGGTGAAAGCCTAGCCGAGGGGCCAAGGCTAGGAAAATGCATGCATTATGGAAGTTGTTCATTTACTCGAGCGTTTTATATACAGAATGGTCTTTATGGCCGAAATAGATGTACAGGGTGAGCTGAGGGCTCAAACTTTCTTTCGTCTATCGATGACATGTTACTTTATTTAGTGCGGCATATTATCATACCTTGATGACACTGGATCATACCTTGACACTGTCCTGTCTAGATGTGAATGTTTTTGCGAAAAGAGGTGGAATGGCCTTTATGGCCAAACACCCCTAATAATATGCACTGCATGCACCTGGAAAAATGCACAATGAAGCAATATTCTGCATCGATCTGTTTCTCAACTTGGGGAGTTAAAAATTATTTAAGAATTTAGCAAACATGTGTTAAAGAAGGATGATTGGATCCAGCAGCTAACAGATTGACAAATAGGTGGTTAGAGCTATTAAATTTCTACAATGTTCTTTGAATTACTCGAGATGTAGCCCGACATGAAAATGATGTTAAGTAGATTAGTTGTTTAGCCACCCATTAGCTAGCTGATGTGGTGCTTCATAATGTTATAGAATTAATGTAAAAAATCCTTTTCGCCCTTGGCTCCTTCTCATCTTCAATATGTCTGTTGTATATAATTTTTTTGCTAATATAACGTAGAAAATTGAAAACAAAATAAATGAAACATTTTGTAATATTTCCATTATGTTAATTGTGACAACAAAAGACCTACACATTTTTTTTAATATTCTACTAGACCAAACTTCTAATTTATCTATAGGCAATCGAGATCATGTAGGAGAGAATGCCTACAAATCAATGACAAGCAAAATCCGTAGCCTGAGTGCAACTTTGCTACTTCCACAGTTCCACTCATTGAAACGGGAGCAAAAATGCAAGTTGGGTACAAAGGAATTTCACTCCGTGCCCGTATGGATGTAGATATTGTAGCCCAGAATTCGAAATTGGCATTGATAAACTCGAATTTCATTGTTTGGATGCTCATTGGTGGATGGAATCACAGTCCAATACCCAACGGCATTCACCTCACTACGGCACCTCCTCCCGCAATATCCAGCCAACTAGTTCTGTATTGGGTGGAAACTCTCTCTCCTCTCCGACATCTTCGTCTCTCTCGCATTCGTAGAAGCGGCGTCCTCAGGCGGCGGGCCTCCTTCGGCGGCGCGACCTTTTCCAAGCGGCGGCGGCCTCCTCAAGCGCGGCGGTGCCGGCAGCCTCCTCCGGTGGCGGCGCGGCGCGGCCCCCTCCGGCGGCCTCCTCCAGGCCTCGTCTGGCGGCGTCCTCCAGGCGGCTGCGCGGCGTGGCCACCTCCGTCGCGGCGGCCTCCTCCGACGCGGTCTCCGAAGAGCCCCAGCACATGGCAAGGGTAGGGGATGGAGGAAGAGGAGTGGAGGTGAGGCGAGCTCGAGGATGCAGTGACCAATTTTCAATTCTACACTGATGTGCATCCAAACGTGAATAGAATTGGACCGCTTCATAGAATTCCAAAAGGCAATGTAATGGTCATCCAAACAATTGAATTGAATTGTGGCTCAATTCAATATCATGGCTGATTTGGTATTGAACCCAATTCAATGCCATGGCCTTAAATATCGACATCCAAACGAAGCATTAGACACATAGGTTGTTAGATATTCCGCAATGATAGACGATGGGACTCAAGTAAATCGTATGAGAATTATGCAGGCTTGGGAGAGAATATAGGACATTGAGCTAGTTGTCTAAGCACAGCAAGGTGATCACTGCTAGGGTTTGGAATTTGGAGTGCCGGGATGCGGGTGCAGAGCTGTTGCATCTGGTAAGGCAGGGAAACTGGTGGAAGGAGATCTAGAGTGCAAGAGATGAGAAGAGGCTTTACTGGATGATGGCATGGGCCACTATAGTTCAAGTGTATTATTAACTATAGAAGTATACTTCCCTAATGAAGATTTAACCTTCGTAATTTTGGAACTCCCTTAGCCTGTGGCTAAACTGATCCATCTCACTGTTTGTGGCTCTGCAGATTGTGTCCCATCTTACTGTCATCCAATTTGCTAAATCTAGTAAAAGACGAAAAATGCAGTGTCCCATGCACCTAATAGTCTGCAGCGTCGTTGCGCCAAAATTCAAAGATCTGGTTTAGTCGGGAACCAATGAAAAGCAACCGAATGCTTGGAGGGAGGGACCCTGTCGGCACAAGTTCCGCTGGTGTTGTTTAGGGTTGGCATGCCACTTAGAATTCCTTTTTTTTTTTGCGAGAAACACTTAGAATGCCTTTACAATAACTAGGTTTAGAAAAGTAGGTCGAAGGAATCAGGTAAAACTATTAAAAGTGTATTAATAAAATAACCAGATTGATTTATCAAGTAACAACTGAAACCTCTGGTTTTCCCCAACTAGATTTATAAAATAACCATAACTTTGTCATCGGGATTTCAAATGGGACGATCTACATGAAAACCATGCAATATTTATGATTGCGGACTTACGAAAAGGGATTCTCTGCTTTCAGCCATGCCAAATTTATTTGGTGGACCACACCTATTAAGACGGTTCATATTGACTTGGGCAATAATACAAATACTGGCTTCTGCATCAACTAAATGGAGTAGGTAGTATAGCTGACTTATGTACATGTTTTGGTTCGAGAGGTCAAATAATTCATGCTTATTGCATCAAGAGACTACATTTCCTTTGGCAAAAGTATGCAAATAGTTATAGTCATTACTTTACCTTATTTACAGGACCAATGCATATGTATCGAGTGCTCTCATCGTCATAATGAACATGCCGCATGACAGTGGCCAAAGCTTTCTCCCTCAATTTGCTCCAAGGCCAATGCAACATAAATGGTTCGACAAACTTGTGCAGAGTGCCCCATAAGATGTCTTGAACCATCGAATGCGGGTAATACAGATCCTCCTGGAGCAAAAGCATGAATATATGGAGTATTCATTTAGCAGAACAATCGACATCCCAAGGCAGCAGAAATAGGTGCTTATATATGCTTCCGAAGAACCATACTAGAGTTGGGGTGTCTTACTAATTGGTATGAACGAAAGGACGGCAAAACACATTCTTGTTAAATATGCTCATAAGTGCTTATATATTCTTGGGTCAAAATTAGTACACCTCATCTTGTTGAATAATGTTCCCAATAACAAAGTAAGATTCACTTCGGGAATAGTAATAGGTAACTCTACCCTTCCAGAGCACGGCCATCACTACCAGAAAAACTCACATCCGCATCCCTCATAGGCCACGGCGCCATTTGAACCGGGTGCTAAAGGTGCATTAGCACCGGGTGTTAAATTTGGGTACCCTCGAAGACACTTTAGCCCCGGTTGGTAACATCAACCGGTGCTAAAAGGTGATCTTTAGCACCGGTTGGTGTTACCATCCGGTGCTAAAGGCCCCGACCCTTTAGCACCGGGTCGTAACACCATCTGGTGCTAAGGGTCACCCTTTACCCTTTAGCACCAGGTCATGTTACGACCCGGTGCTAAAGGCCTTTTAGCACCGGTTCGTAATACGAACCCGGTGCCAAAGGGGGTCACATGCTACTTCAAAAGAAAAGTATATTCTACACCATCACATGTGCTGCATAGTTGAGATGGTTAGGTGGGTACACGCGAGCCAAGAGGTCCTGAGTTCGAATCTCCACAACAACACGCATATATTTTTTGGCAAAGGTGCACTTTTAGCACCGGTTATTTGACCCGGTGCTAAAGGGTGGCACCTTTAGCCTCGAAAACATTGCACCGGTTAGAAAACCCGTTGCTAAAGGAGCTTCCCAACCGGTGCAAATGCACTTTTCTCCGGTCGTGCATGTTCCGGTACTAGTGAGGTTCGGTTTCATTCATGTTTAAAGTTTGTTAGATGGGTGAAGGCGGGTCATAAATGACGCAGGAAGAAGAAACAGAATGTAGTGGTGCCCTATAAATATTTGGAATATATATATACACATGTCCTCAAAATGATAAAGTTCTAATGATAAGGGGCAGTTTCTGTACGAACCTTAGCACATTGATTACGAGCACTGTCCCAATCAATCTCACTATAGGGGTCTCTGTAGAGTTCGTTTCTTAATTCCAAGACAACTGGTGTCATTCTGCCAACAAACCTCTTTCCATATATGAAAGACATCGGCAGATACACCATTCGGCAATGGCACCACATTCGACCTGCAGCATGTTGTGAAATGTGAAGCATATATAATAACTTATCAGCAAGGAATTTGGCCTAGCGGACATTGCCCTTATATGCCAGCTCATATTTGGGGTGTCATGTGTAAGATATTTTTATTTTAAACCTTCTTTCGTTTTTATAGTGGACTTTTTTAATAATTAATCCGGTAGCGTCTGAAAGGAATAAAAGGAGACATGGGTCCTATGAATGCATATGGAAGCGTGCTAGATTAGCAAGAATGGACGTTTCATTTTCTCACTCTTCTCTTAGTGCCTCGTCTGCCATATATAAGCTGACGACGTTGACGCCCGTTGGGCACTCCAAAATCAGTAGGCACGTGATCATTGCTTATACAGCTATACTCAATGGTCTCTGTAGAGATGCATGCTACACTGCTAAGTGGCTACATACTTCCATGCAATGGGAACTCAACGAAGTTAGTGTTAGACTCTGATACACCTCGTTATGCGCAGCAGCCCTCCGGTCTAGAGAGGATATTATGAATACTACACGAGCTTGCACCGTACCGAGAACAATGTTGATGGATCTTATAGAAAACCCTAGATGACGGCATTGAAGCAACCGCGACACGAGAACAGGATTTTGGTGAAACCGACCGCAAATTATTTAAGCACAACTCCACAAGAGTTCAAGTAATTGTTGCTCCCTCACCACCCTACTTAACCCTTTAGGACACTCTGATTCTTGCCCTATACAAGAATCTAGTGCCGTAGAACTGTCGAGCCTATTTATCTTGAGTGCTCCTAATTGACTCTACAAGCCTTGGATGAAACCCTTGTGTTGGCTCTTGAATTGTTTGTCTTTGGCTTGCTTGCTTTCCTAGAGCCTCCATCCCCTGTTTATATAGTCCCCTCGAAGGCCCTTTGTACATGCAAGTATGAATTGTATTCCTAGTAGGACTCAACCCTCAAGACCTAGTTATACTAGATGTCTTAATCGCACACCCCTAATGAGTCATAATCCAAGTAGAATTTGAATCATAATACAACAGTTAAAAAGCAGGACCTGGGTGAAATGGCAGGTGATATGGCAAAAGCCATACTTCTGGTGGCACCGGGTTATTGCCAGACCAATCAAACACTCCAAGTACCTTGAATGTTCAAAACAAAAAACAAAAATAAAAAAAAGATATTTTGGGCTAAAATCACTCTGAACAAGGTTGGCATAACTAAAGTATTATAAACAATGAAAAAGTACTAATCCCATACCGAGAGCCAAAACTTCCCCCATGAGGTCGTATATGTTGCTCCTCCGTGATCCAAAATCCAGTTTCGAGCTTTTTCCATAGCTCCATCTCCTCCATTTGAACCCTCCCCTAGCAATCTCAAAGTTATATAATTTAAGGATGAGCCAAACATGGTGCTGTGGCCTTCAATGTGTAATCCCCACCCTCCATCTTCGTTCTATATATGAATTCACGATAAATTATGAAATTTCGTTTACAAGTGCAGAACTGACAAAGCTATCTCAATAAATAACCTTGCCTGATGATTATAGATGTACCGGCGCATCTCCTTCTGATGTTCAGATGATAAAACAGTATTCAGCACTCCGGTCACGTGCAATGCAATAATCTGATATACGAGGTGTCAAAATATAATGAGTTCCTTAATTACCAGTAGCCTAATAAAAAGCACAAAATTACTGTTGTCATGAAATATATAAATAAAATAAGATCATTAATTATTATATGTATTTAAGTGCACTGGGGAATGAAATAGCAATGTGTGTGTTCTCATACAACATTTTGTTGTTGAACAAGTTTGAGCCGGTACCAATCCTGGCATAAGGAAAAGAGGACCCCCATAATCCCCCGGCCAGTGTCCGTCATGTGCCTGAAGATTAGAGACACAGCTGACTGCCCGTTTCAAACAGGTCAATACGGTTTGCTCCGTGACATCTTCATGCTCTTCTAGTTTGACAGCTGGAAGGTCCAGCTTAGGTGGGTTTGCTTTAGCGAACTGCACAAAAATATGAAATAGTTATACACAACTGTTAATTCTACTTTTGTTTTTCAATTCAAAAGGTATTCCACAAGATAAATTGAGCTCAGTACTGCAGAATCAATGAAAATTTTCACAAATGGCATTGCTGCAATCCAAAATCCCTGCTCTGCCATTGCATACTCAGGTTTCCCTTCAGTGTTTGTCACTCATCCTAACTTTTACACTTGGCTATAGGGTTGCGGTCAACTTTTGCAACGATGGATATATAGAAACAACATAATGTCCCTCTCGACCCCATGCCCCTTGTTTCTATCTCTTGCCCACCACCACCATATACCATATGGCAACGCTGAGCGTAATTTCTAGCTGGTCGCCGGCATCTGGACCATCTTAAAATGGTTATAAATTATCACCACCAAAATGGCTAGTATGGACAGAAAATCCCAATTTTTTAGATTCCATTTATGATTTTTAAAATATTTTAGAATTGAGTTTTAGAGGCGGACCACAGCATGAGCGGAGTCTAAAATCCGTTGTAGGGGCGGCTCAAGACCCATCCCCTGCAAATACACTATATTTTGCTGTAAGAAATATGTACGGTCGGGTCCCGTCTCTACAAATATGTTTTCAACCATTTCTTCAAATTACTTATGTGGTTGCGAGTTTCACCTCTATCATCAAGGAACAAAGGTTAGTCTTTTGTACCCATGCCGTAAGGCAGGGTAGTTTTTCAAAGGAAGATTGAGTATGGTCAAAACATCATAACTAGCATCTATTTTTTAAAAAAAATAATTCATATCTAGGAGGCCACTGGCCAACCGTGCACTTACCTACACAAACTCACAGATTACATGATTTTATTACTATGCACGTAGCAAGGTTAAAACCCCTGACCGAAGCGGTACACGTGCAGGAGCTCCCTACCACTAAACCAGGAAGTTAGTTGTGACTCTACTATTCTTCTGCATTAACATCCGAAACTTTTAATTTATTGAATACTTAGAATCCAGAAAGGTTTAAAATAAAAAATATCGAACTACAAAGTTATAAATCTCGTAGAGCACTACAATATTGATATATAGTGTGACTTCATCCAAATTCATTTGAAAAATTCAAAAATTTTGAATTTAAAAAATCTGAGAATTTATCATAAAGTTTTTGAGGGAATTTATAATGATGGTTTAGACCGCTAAACGATCTCAAATAAAAAATTTATCAACTAATATTTTTTGGACCGATGTTGTACAAAGTAATTTATATCGAATGTAAACTTTATCTATGAATCTATCTATACAGTCTATCATATAAATGCACTATTCTTAATCTTGTAGGACATATCAAAGCCTCTTCATAGATTTCACATTATTTGTGTTGGATGAAAGCATTTTCTTCGGCAGCATATCAGTGATTGGGCATTTTCTTCTGTCTTAAAAATTTTAGATTTTAAAAATTGAAAACTTATAATTATTGTTTGGACTACTAAACGATCTCAAATAAAAAAGTTGTCACATAAAAATTTTAAGTCTCATCAAGCTCTACAATTTTCATAGAAAGTTTGTCTCCGTCTGAAGTTGTACGATCTAAAAAATTAGAAGTTACCATTTCTAATGGCGGTTTGCTTACTTTACCAACACCTAAAAAATTATGTTTTCTAAGAGCGGCAATGTTTTCATCTGCTCCTAAAAATAAGGACATTCATAGTGGTGGTTGACCGGGTGAGCCGCACCTGGAAGCTTATTATTTCTTAGTGCGCGTCTATTTTTTTAGAGCGTTGGAACTTCTAATCCGCACCTAGAAAAAACTAGGTGCTTTTACAATTCATTTCTGCAGTAGGGATTTATTCGTGTTACACAATTCCAGGAGTTGGTAGATAAATAAAGTGCAATAATACGAAGCTGGAGCTGTGATAATAGCACTCACCACTACCAGAATCCTTCACATCCGCCCGCCTCCTCCGCCTCGGCCATTTTTGGACCCGGTGCTGATGGGGCTTCAGCACCGGGTCCAACGGCTAGAAGCGGGGGCGGCGCTGCGGGATGTCAGGGCGGACACATTAGCACCGGGTCGTGGCACGACCCGGTGCTAATGTTCACCCTTTAGCACCGGGTGCAGCCACGACCCGGTGCTAATGTGCCCGAGGCCTTTAGCACCGGGTCGTGGCTGCACCCGGTGCTAAAGGGTGAACATTAGCACCGGGTCTTGCCACGACCCGGTGCTAATGTATTCGTCCTGACACCCCGCATCGCCTCCCCCGCTCCTAGCCGTTTGACCCGGTGCTGAAGCCCCATCAGCACCGGGTCCAAAAATGGCCGAGGCGGAGGAGGCGGGCGGATGTGAAGGATTCTGGTACTGGTATTACCTTCTATGAGGTAATATTTTGTTAGATCAACGGTCTATATTCATTTCAGAGTACCGTAGCAAAGCCCAAGAATACAATCCAAGTACATTTTACACATGGTGAGAGGAGGAAGGAATAGAATGAAGTTTACAGGTAAAATGCTGCTCTCTCCTTTGCATTTCTTTTTGCCCAAACCACACTCCCACTATGCTACAACTCCTAGAATATTTACATCTGATTTTTTTGATTGATATAGTATAAAAAATATTTCTCGTCCATCTCTTCGGTGCAATGATGGAGGAAACTTCTAATTAGTAATAGATGTTAGAAAAGTAGGCAATTAATATGATGCAAGCAAGAAATGCATGAACATGATATCAAATATGTCTTATCAAAGAAATTCATCATCAAAGTCATCATGGATATAAAACCAGTGCTAACCAGCAAAGGAAAGACATGTAGAACCTCTCAAATAAAACATCGATCACAGTGTTTACGCTAATCACAAAGATTGCAACTTTGAGAATAAAATCAGCATACCCAATGGCAGGGCCAGAAGCACCCGAAAGCGACATGGTGCTTTGTTGATGTAGTCGTCCCGCTCGATGCCGTGCAGATATGTTGCAGTGCCGATCGCCCGCTCAATGTCGCCACCAACGCCGGGAACAGGAAGCAAGTAGTCGTGCCGCCGCCGACACTCCCCAAAGACGGAGACGTTCCGGAGGCCTGCTCTTTGATCTCGTGTGCGCTAGAGATGGAACAGAAATACAAAGAAGCAGCAGGAGTAGTGGAGCTAAGGTGTGTGACTCTTACAGAAGAGATGAGAGGGTGTCCCTTTTATAGCCAGAGGTAGACCTTTGGGTGTCCATGTGTGCAGTAATGAGGCGGCCATCAAAATGTAAGTTACCAGTGACCCCATAGCCATTAGGCTATCAATCACCTAGCCATTAGGCCATCAGTCAGTGGTCATTTGTGACCCCTAACCATGGCCATTAGGCCATCAAATATTGGTCAATTAAAGTCAAAAACTGCAAAACACACCCAGACCGAGCATGGCGCACACGTGTGGCATTTTCTTGTCTCTTCAACTTCTCAGTGGGTATAGCCATGCTCCACCTAATAAGTTAGTTTAGAGACCCTCTTCGCTTCCAAGGTGGTTTTGCTATAGGAATAGCTCCCAACATTAGTTATGGGCCTTGGGATTCATTGGAGCATTTTCTAAAGGCCTTTAGCCCGTTATTCTAACAACAGATTCCTGACCTTACTTAATTGCCTGCATCATCTTTTGATTAACTCTGACATAATTTATCATCATATGAAGCTTCGCATAACGGTGCCAATTATGCCAGATTGAGCTATTCAAAGCAAGCCCTTACCAAAGCAAAACCATACTGTGAAGACTGAAGGCATGACTACATACAATACCGAAGGCGCGCATGAATTACATATACAAGGAGATGTGCGATCAAATTGAAGCAGTCAATGTTACCACATAAATAAAAGCATGACGAATCAGGGTCCATGATTGGCATAAGAAATATCTCACATTAAAACTCACTGAATGTAACCAATTTGAAATTTACAATGTTGGCTTGGACATATTAGACTGCTAAATGTTGGAATAAACCACGCCATGGTGTTCGTGGCCATGGCGGGGCGTGTTGTGTTGTGTTGAGCTGTGTTCATCGTGTGCGTGCAGGCAATCATGGTGTTTAGGTTGTTAGGGTCAGTTGAATCATAGTCTAGGGTGTGTCTGGAGTCCATTTGTGCATGAGTTCGAGCTCAGGTTCGCGCCATGGATGGCATCGAGTCAGAACGGCGGTGTGGCCACGTTCCAGGGCAGAACGGCGTGGCCATGCTTGTTCTAGCAAGTTAGTGCAGTGGGAGCTTGAGTTCATGGTGCAGTGCGATTGCGTGCGCGAGTGTGGGCTCATGTTCTGGTGCATCGCAAGGCAAGACAGGACGACGCTGGTGCGGCCGCGTTGAGGTCCGTGGCGAGCTCAAGACCAGCGCGTTCGAGGAGAACAGAGGAGACCAAGTCGTTCGGATTGGCAGCAGCAGGAAGGGCGCCACTTGGCGGGTGAAGGAGCATCGGGTCTTGGTCTCGCGCGGAGTTTGTTGCTCAGGGCGCCAAGGAGACCGGATCGCCAGGGAAGCGTGCGTGCGTTCGCGGCGGATTCGCCGGCGTAGTGGTGTGTGTGCTGCTGTGGCTACAAATGGTGATGTACAACCTCTGTAAACCCTCGAGTTGAGCCCAATTGTATCAGTAGAAGTGCCAACATACAGGCTGTGCGGCAGCCGGGGCGTTCCTCTCCATTTTCGTGTCCGAGCACTGTTCATCTTCAACCTCCGTCCGTGCGTGAGATTGAGTGATCGAGGGTCTCAATTCCAACATTCTCAACTTGTGTGAGAAGGTCTTCTTCTTAAATGCAATGCCCGGGGGCGGCTTGCCCCTCGCAGGTCGAGTTTTTTTTATATTGCACAGGAAGAGGTCGGTGCCTGCAGGCAAGAGACTCGATTTGAGTTGGAGAAAAGTTTAATCCAAAGACTACAAATCCGATTTGTATTAGAAAGAGGCAGCACTGCGTGTCTGCATGAAGATGTGAACAAGCTTGGATGTGAGGCAGCGAGCATGGCAGCAGAAGAAAAATCTCACCTGCGAAGTTGAGGACCCTCGGGAGGGAGAAGAGCATATCGACCACCGGAAGGAGGCTACGCACTGCCGCCATCGTGCGCCGTCTACTGCGCCTCTGCCTGCGCATCGCCGTTCCCGTCGCCCGTTGGTGTGGCCTGCGCCTAACAAAGCAACGGAGTTTATTCTCACGGACGGGGCCAGGTAAATTTTTGTCCACCGTGCAGAAGAAGAGCACGGACTGGAATCAAACCAAAATCATCCAAAACGAAATACAGATTAACAAAATCAGAATACAGATCAACCTAATCAACTAATGAATGCATGGAATCGAGAGGGATATGAGGAGGACGTGAAAGAGAAGTACACTGGAAGGGCATGTAGGAGATGAGGCAGAGTGGTGCCTGGGCGACGACGGACTGTACCGCGCAGCAGCCGGGCGACCTTCTCTTCATCTCCTGCTTTCCAATCGCCATCACGCCACATCTTGCTCCTCGGCCTCCGCCGCCGCGAGAGACGCCCGCGCACCTCTGGATCGGAGGCGGAAGGAGAGCCGTTCGCAGCGCTTCGGAGAGGTGGAGGGGCGCCGACGGCACGACGCGACGCGACGCGGCGACGGGGGTTGCGTTGTTGCTCGCGCCGCGCTGCTGTGCTAGGTCGGTAGGAGGGGGCGGCGCGGGTGCATGCCGACGGAGGGGAGCGGCGCGGAGGACAGGGAGAGGGAGAGGGAGGGACGACGCCGTAGGGAGCGGCGCGGATAGGAGAGGAGGGAGCGGCGCGGCTGGCCGCCGGCGAAGGAGAGGGAGAGGGAGAGGCGGAGGAGCGCGAGGGGAGGCGGGGAGAACGGAGGGCGTCGTCGATTTTTTTTTTACCGATGAACGAGGCGTCGTCCGCTTCGCGAGGCTTCCGTGCAACCAAAAGCGGACACGTACCCAGCGTAGAGGTGAGGCGCCGCGATAGAAACGGGAACCGCCGGATGAAAATCAAACGACTGTAAACTTTTTCGCTGACGTGTGCAGCCTCGCCGGCCGCCGGAGCCGCCCACTTTAAAGAGAGGTTTAGGTTTATTTATTTATTTATTTATTTATATTTATTTATATATGTGACCGTAGATATCCCAAGAGCTTTTTTTTTGAGAATTAGATATCCCAAGAGCTGGGCCGACTAGCAGGCTGCTTTGTACGACACTGGGAGTCTGGGCCCATCAGGCCCTTGATGTGTGCGCGCCTGGGCTGGGAGTTTTTAGTACACAAACATCTTGGCCCATGCCCATTACTGATGTCTTCGGTGAAGCACAAAAGTAAGATATTTTTTTAAGGTGCCAAGATTTTCATCGATGGCTAAGCAGCAGGACGCAAATTTGTTATCTAGACCTAGACGCTTTCACAAAATAACTGTCACTCATATTTGGAAATGCTAGAACCATCTTATAGAATAATGTTAAATATCTGCCATTTATTCATACAGTTCTTTTTATAACCCTGGGTTGTTTACCGCACAGGTAGTTCTGCTCCTCTATAGACTATATAGACGGTTATCCTCCAGCAGAACTTTGTTGTACTTGTGTTAAACGGTAGTGTTTCGACTGAAATGTAAAATGTGTTTATATATGGAACCGTTTGCTATATCCCGATACATTTGACCTTTTATGTGTGGTTAAGATGTAAATTACGACACACCTGCGCTTGTTTACACTATCTGTTTTTCTCACCATCTAAAATGAAAATTGCACACAATGACATGCGTGTGAATTTCAAGGTTGTTCTTCAATATTGAATGCACTTGGCCCTTATGAACTTTCTAACATAATGTGGTCACTCTCATTTGGAGAAGATAAGTAAATATTTATTTTATTCATAAAGATTAACACTCGATATACTTTTCTAAAGCTAATTCAATGCATGGCCTTCTTCAAGGAGACAACAATGACAGGGTACTTAGCCTTCCTCATCTTGAGGTGCTTTGCAACCATGGAGGCAAACACTATATATGAAGAATTCGTCAAGTATGGCCTCACCAAAGTGGTCAATGATCAAATCGAGGCTCCATGCCACCGCTGCACTAATGCTTTTGTAGCGACATTACTACCACTGCTGGCACAATCAACAACCATATCACTGTCTGAGTCATCCATTGGACTCTAGATGTGTATAAGAGACAGCCATAGTCCGCTTCAACTTTAACACCTCCTCCAGTCAGCTTCACCCATTGGCACTTGA